>JAQMYF010040644.1:0-10449 GCA_030014195.1 Neosilurus mollespiculum | reverse complement strand
TGTGTGTTTGTTTATATATATATATATATATATATATATATATATATATACACAGAGACATAAGTAAATAGACACCCAAAATTTCAGAATGAATATTTGCTGGTCATAGAACAAGCTTGCGTTTTGCTGCTCGGCCATAATAACCCATTTGATGAAGATGGACGTCTTCTGCAATGTCTCCATCCTTGGAATGGGGATTTTTCTCTACTGCATTCTTCACGGAGCGAAGGCATCTTTCTGATGGTCCAGGTCGACCTGGTCATGGATCCGTGGTAATCTTGCCTTCACAATCACTCGGTTTACCGTAGACAGAGGAATATTCAAATTGTTGGCTATTTGTCGCTGGCTGATGCCACCCTCTGACTGACCCACAATTCGACCTCTCTAAAAATCTAACGAAATTTTTTATCTCAGAGGCAGTGGTGGCCTGGTTGTAGGGTGCTGGATTACTGATTCCAAGGTCTGGGGTTCAAGCCCCACTATCAATGGTTTCTCACTGCTGTCCCCCCAGTGCAGCTAACTGGGTTATCAAATGCCGGCCATGTCTCTCACTGTGTGTGGTGAGAGGCATGTAAAAGAACCATTGCTGATTTTCGTCAAGAGTAAGCTGCATAGCCGTCAGCGTGTTTCTGCCCTGCGATGGCCTGGCGAGCTGTCCAGGGTGTACTCTGCCCTCGCCCAGAGTCGGCTGAGATGGGCGCCAGCCTGCCCGCGACCCTAATTAGGATTAAGCGGTTCAGAAAATGAATTATGAATGAATGAATTTTTTATCTAAAAAAAAAATGGTCCTGTGACTTCTGACTGGTTTGTTGCTAATCAAAGGTAGAGGGTATATTTATTTATTTAAATTTTTATAGTAATAATAATAATAATAATAATAATAATAATAATAATAATAATATTAATAATCATCATTATAATCATTATTATTATTAATATTATCACAGTTACAGTACACATTTAAACAGGAGAAGAATCTCATACTGACTATGACACATGGGTACATGTATATATACAGTGGCAACATTAGTGATCTTTTTTTCTAGATAATAAATGGTGTACGTAGGTCAGTAATGATACACCAGCATATTAAGGCCTCATTAAGTGTGCTTGTTTACTTTCACAACTATATAAACCCAGACACATCTGTTCATGCATTAACTCTGTAACTTACAGTAATGTGATCTATCCATGATTTTGCTTCTGCCTTTTCTGGGTTGGGGCTTGCCTTCTTCTTCTTTTTAACCTTTACAGAAAGTAATAAAAAAGAAAACTCAGTTGACAATCTCTCTGTGATTAGCTCTTGGTTAAAATTAACAGCACAAGTGGGTGTGTTACGTAATATTCATTTAAATATTACACTGTGACCGGTGGTAGAGTACTGGATTACTGATCCCAAGGTTGGGGGTTCAAGCCCCACTACCAATGGGATGTCACTCCTGCCCCACTACCAATGGGATGTCACTGCTGCCCCACCCCCACCCTATTTTTTGTTTAAAATAGGTTAAACAAAACAAAAACAAACAAATAAGCATATCGATAGACTACACAACAAGAAATATAGAAATATAGATAGAGACTATACATAGACATAAGACTGTGGCTGGGCAATGCAAAAAAAAATAAATAAAAAAGATTATAAATACTGTGTGCAATACCATCAGTTTATATTGTAGTGTATTATAGTGTATATACAATATGAAAAAAGTCTCTTTGAAGAGTCCATGGGTTGTGTTTATTAATCACTGAATGCAGTGCTCTATGTACAGCTGAGGCTTTCTAATGGAAACTATAGAGAAAGTCCAAGGTTAGCAGAATGGGGAAAAGGCCGATGTGTTCCAAAGGCTGTATGTCAGCAACATTGTGAAACCGATACGAGTGGCGTCTGTCTGGCAATGTATAAGGGAGATTTGCGATTTACACATTTTACACATTTTATACACATTGTTTACAGTATTAATATTGGCATTGACTGCCATTCCATATTTTTGATTGTATTTCTTGACAGACCAAATATTATTCTGTGCTTTTATGCTATAGTTTACAATTATATTTAAAGGCTAGATGGATGTCACTGAAGAGTCCCCAAGAAGCCTAGGACAAATAATTGTTTCAGTGTTTAGCTACACAGTGCTAACTACATTAAGATTTTTTTTTTTTTTTTTTTTTACATATTTTAACCATGACAGAAGCAGGTCAGGTGAGCTGTACTTGCCCTTTGCGGATTATTTGATTTGGCACTTCCTTGTTCATCAGCTCCCCTTCAGGTGCTATTCTCATGCACATCTCTGGCAGGATTTGTCTCTTCTAAATCGCTCAAATATTGTGACTCACTGTCCTCACATGCGTACTTTCTCTGTGTTTCAAATAGGTAACCATTTACACCCATTTCTTTGAGTTTGCTAGCAATAGTTAGTTCTTTCAGCAAGTCTCACCCACTAAACACTGTGTTTAAATACGCCTGGTAACCAAGAAACAATGACTGTATTTCACTTCCTGTCAGATATGGCTGCTTCCCAGTGGTTTTGCTCCTAGCAGGTAATTCACAGACTTCATTTGTCCAGTATAGTTAAATTATGGTGTTTTTGGACTGAATGTGCACCTCTATTGCTTAAAGGTAATACAGCACAATTTATGTTGTAAGCATGACCAGTACAGGTACACTTTACACTGATTTACAATTACAATTGCAATTAGATATTCCTTATTGTCCTACAAGTGGGAAATTTGTCTTGGAATTTTCCTCATGCTACAATCATAAAAATACAACCCCAATTATTAAATGCAACAAACGCATCACAAAACAATAACCCTAATACAGTGCAGTTTAATGAAACCTTTAAGAGATGTTAAATGAACAAATAGATAAATAACATAAGGGAAAAAATATAAAAAATATATGTTATTAAATAAATAAATAGATAGATAGATAGATAGATAGATAGATAGATAGATAGATAGATAGATAGATAGATAGATTGTATGTCTTTCTTTGACTACAGTGACTACAGTAATTTTCCAAGCAGTGGGAACTATCCTAAGTATTTTATTTATTTATTTTTTGTACTAATTACTAAACCAAGCTGTAATTCTGTATCTGATTAAAATAACAAGGACTGCCTGATAAAAGATAACACCATAAATTCTTATATAATGTAAGAAAATACAAGTGGTATTGCAGCCTAGAGCAGAGTTTTTTGATGTGTGTGCTCCATTTTAAAGAGTTGTCAGTAAAAACTCCAAGGTATTATATGATGAGACCTGTATGATGGGTTGACTGTGGATGATCACAGGCCTGTGATCACCCCCTCCTCTGGGGTTAAAAATCTCCTTGGCCTTACTGACATTTTAAACAAGGTGGCTGTGCTCACATCAGTTTATAAACTTTTCAATCTTTAGAAAGGAACCAGATATATTGCTGTTCTTTTTTCAAAGTGAATTTTCGGATAAAAACTACTACACTATAAAATAAATTGAGGCGACCATGGGGGGCTCCTGTGCTTAAAGTTCTTGGTTCTGAAAAGGTTCTATTCACACTAATTTCAGTACTTAAAGAAGCATTTCAGTTACAGCAGTATTACCAATGCATTGAAATGACAAAGACATTTTATACAACTGAAAAGAATGTGAAGTGTGCTGTATTAAATCTTTATATAACACAGCATAATGTAAAGTATTATCACAAAACAACAATTAAATATTGTTTACTAAGTTCAGAGCTCACACTGAAACATCATCTGTGATATCAAATGAACTATTTAACTGCAACACATACCTTTTCCTTCTTTGCCTTGTTCAGTGTTAAAACTGTGTTTATGCTCTTCAGTGTTTTGAATATTTCTCTTTCACTTTCACTAAAGTAGCAAAACTAGTGTGACTGCCTTGCTTACCTGGAGCTGCAGGTACTGGAAGGAGGGTGCCACATTTAGCACTCACACGTAACCAGAAGACTCCCTTCTTCCTCGTCTTTGCGTGGTACTGTGCCAGGTTTTCAGCATGCTGCTTGCTCGGTGGTGTTTTGCACCCCGAAACATATATAAGTTGCCATAAGAGTCCATGCTTTAGTCGCTGCTTCTTTTTCTGATGAACTCCGTGGCTGTAGTTGGGTTAGGCAAAATTTGGTGTGATAGCCATCAAGCCGCATGCATTTTCACTCTAAAGCACATTGATTGTAAGCTTTGCGAAATGGCAAGCTCCATGGAAGGCCTTTCTGGTTGTGGTTGCGGTCCATTTCGCATAACTGAGGTTCAGGTCCATTACATGTTTGCGCAGTGGTTTGGCTACAAAGTGACTTGGCAGCATGGTGGAATTCTGCTGTTATTCACCATTACTGAGACCCGCCTATGGGGCGCCAAATGTAAAAATTTGACTGCTAAGTTTTAGCGCACACTTTATCCACATTTAGCTAATTTTTCCTCATATTTAAGTTTAAATCACATCAATGTCTTACATTTAACTGTTAAAAAAAAATTTTTGTTGTCCAACCTAAATGCTAAATCTAAATCTAAATGTTAAAGGTTAAATCTAAATGCTAAATCTAAA
Organism: Neosilurus mollespiculum; assembly: GCA_030014195.1. NCBI lineage: Eukaryota > Metazoa > Chordata > Actinopteri > Siluriformes > Plotosidae > Neosilurus > Neosilurus mollespiculum. Next base: position 5,907 of record JAQMYF010040644.1, on the reverse strand, counting down.
TGCTAAATCAAAATGTTAAAACTAAATGCTAAATCAAAATGTTAAAACTAAATGCTAAATCAAAATGTTAAAACTAAATGCTAAATCTAAAGTTAAATCTAAATCTAAAGTTAAATCTAAATCTAAAGTTAAATCTAAATCTAAATGTTAATTGCTAAATTTAAATGCTAAATCTAAATCTAAATGTTAAATTTAAATCTAAAGTTAAATCTAAATCTAAATGCTAAATCTAAAGTTAAATCCAAATCTAAATGCTAAATCTAAATCTAAAGTTAAATCTAAATGCTGAATCTAAATCTAAAGGTAAATCTAAATGCTAAATCTAAAGTTAAATCTAAATCTAAAGTTAAATCTAAATCTATAGGTTAAATCTAAATCTACATGCTAAAGGTTAAATCTATATGTTAAATCTAAATCTATAAGTTAAATCTAAATCTAAATGCTAAAGTTAAATCTAATTCTAAATGCTAAAGGTTAAATCTAAATCTATATGTTAAATCTAAATCTAAATGCTAAAGTTAAATCTAAATCTAAATGCTAAAGGTTAAATCTAAATGCTAAAGGTTAAATCTAAATCTAAATGCTAAAGGTTAAATCTAAATCTAAATGCTAAATGTTAAATCTAAATCTAAATCTAAATGCTAAATGTTAAATCTAAATGTTAAATCTAAATCTAAATGTTAAATATAAACCATAATGTTAAATGTTGCACCTAAATGTTTTGTGGATATGCTAATTGACCACGTCCCCGGGTGGTACCTCAAACATAACCACGCCCATTACCCAGGACCATGCAGGACAGATGAACATGGCCGCCAGCTCTCTACAAGCAGGAGAGATGAAACTGGTGCTAATGCCAGCTGTGTGAGCTGCACTTCAAAGTGCACTTCCACAGGTACCATTCACCCTATCTACGGTAAGTAAAGAAGTTTGAATTTGACCTTTTTTTAATTAATTCGAGAGTGTGTATTATTAAGATAACCGACATTTGCCGTTCTTCTGTTTTACTTCTGCAGATTCGTCAAGACAATAACACTCTTCAAAGTGAAATCTGGTGCTCCACTTTGCTGTTCAATAAAGTGAAACATGTGTCATGTCTCAAAACATAAGAATAAAATTATGGTTAGGAAATAGAAAAGCAAAACTAAATTAATAAAATGAATAAAGTTCCTGATAATTAAAGTGAGTGCCAGCGGGATTCGAACCCGGGTCGGCGCGTTAAAAAACATAGCTGTGTAAACACCACAATTATCCCCTGCACCACAATTCAGCCGGAGAAAGAGCCCTTAATCTATGCTTAAAAAGTGTCTTTTGAAAATACACCAATATTAGTGTTCATTTTTATCATTCACAAGATAACACGGTTATCTTATAAAATTAAAGTGATGTTTAACAAATATAAATGTATTTCTTCTCACTCTCAACTTGTGTAGGCTGCATTATTTCACATTAAATATCGTCTATGGGAATATGCATAAACATTGGATTAACTGCTGCAAAGGCTACAGAAATATTACAGTAGTTTTCCAATATTTGGTGTTGCACTTACCAGCCACCGTACGAATTACTTTCCTCAGTTGCAACACGACAAACAGCAGGCTCAGGCAAGTCAGCTCTTTTTCCTATAATCACGAGAAATCTTATAAAGTTACCTTTTCAGACTGCCTTTCTGAAATAAAAGTATATTAGTATTGTTGTTGCAACATTATAAATTATCGTTACTTTGAGCATTGAAGTTTGTTTTTTGACCTAACATTACATGCAAACCTAACACAAATGCTAAAATTGCAGTCAGTGCAGACTGCCAGAAACTTAGTGTCAAGTCATAGTTTTGGCATGACTGACTGCATCCTCTGCAGATCCACAGCAATAGTTTTGGGGTCACTGATTGTAGTCGTTGCAGATTTACAGAAACTTAGTGTCCCCAAGCTTGACCTAACCCTGTATTGATTTAGTGACACCATGTACACCACGAAGCTAACTCCCCACCGCAGAAATGTTGTGTTGCCATTAACATTAGGAGAAGGTGAATTGATTTTGACCAAAGTTCCCTCAAAAAGCCCCGAAAGCAACATTACAGAGCCACCTGTTCATCCTCTCGGCGGAGAAGTATACCTGTATAAATGTTATTATTAAACAGTTATTATTAAACAGTTTAATAATAATGTTATTATTAAACAGTTAAAAAAAAACTGTTTAAAAAAATGGACTTCCGATTTGATCAGTATCAATGGATTTCAAAAGGGTCAAACAATCACAATGACAGAAAGAAGACTAACATATTAAAAAGGTATTACTACATAAAGGACTTCAATGGGAAAAAGAAAGGTTCACTCAAGGGTTTCAAACAGGACGTATATTGTTTAAGAGACAAGGCAGATGTATTCTTGGTGCACTACATAGGTGATGAGACCCTTGCTATGGACGTGCCTCATGGAAACTCTAAATTATCAACTACAGTATTTGTGCCCACCAAGAAGTCTGTGTTTTCAGACATCAAAGACAACGCCATGCTTACAAAACCCCAACCCCTCTATAAACACTTATATGAGAGCAAAGAAGAACATCCCGTCCCTAGTGTTCCAGCTGCATGTCCAAGAAACCGCAAACAAGTTAAAAATACAAGTTTTCGCTATCGTGGTGAGGGCAAATTATGCAATGACGAGTTTTTCAGCTTATATGAGCTTGGTCTCCATACTGATATTGTTCAAAAAACGGTCATGTTACCTAACTTGGTCGTTCATGTTGGATCCCCAAGCTCTATCCTGCTGTCCAAACAACTTCTCAAAGAGAGCGCAAAAGACAACAGTCTGTCGCAAGTCCTGTCGTACGACACCACATTAAACCTTGGGGACTTTTACGTATCTCCCCTTGTCATGAGAAACACCCTTCTCAAAGGCGACCCAATACTTCCAGTAATGTTTCTCATACATGAAAGAAAATTTGTAAAGGATCATTGTGCCTTCTTAACGGAAACATTACAAGACATCCAGGGTGAGGGCGCCTTTACCCAAACCCCAATCATGACAGACAGAGAAAAGGGCATAACAGGGTGTTTGCAGGATCAATTTCCAGGTCTGAAGAACATTGTATGCAGGAACCACATATTGAAAGATGTTGAAGTATGGGTGAAAAATAGAAGGGGGAAAAAGATGATATCCAAGTCCTGGAAGATGATGTGAAACAGTTACTGAATTCTGCTGAAATCACAGAATTTGACAAAAAATATGAAAAGCTGCATATTCGTTAAAGAACGAGATCAAACACCATGCCTGCAACTACGTGACATCACAATTTGCAGCATTTGCTGGTAACATCACCCCTACAAACAACATCAGTGAGTCCTTTAACAAAATCTTTAAAGAACAGGCAAACTACACTGAATGGCCAGTCAACACCATGGTATTAACACTGTACTATTTTCAGAACTATTACCTGTATGAGTTTGCTAGAGGATAGAAAGGCATGGGAAATTATTGCCGCAAGGAAACCCTGAAACACAGAGATCTAGATATGGAATATACAGATTTGTGTCAATTCAAATCCATTGCAGACATAATTAAAACTATTAAAGAGGACAACACTGTACATAAAGGTGTAGAGTGCACATTTTGCGCACAACACAAAAAGCCATGGCACGTATTTTGGGCGAAAGGGGGCATATAAGCTTTAGTGTGCAGACATCATCTTTCATGACGATAAACGTGAATGGAAAAGGGCTAAGTGCCGTTAAACTTTTGCCAAAACCTGCAACTTGTACCTGTCCAGGTATCGGACTTTGCTATCATATGTCATCGTGGAAATGCATTACAAATGGCACTAGGTGTGGATGCTGATCAAGGGAGATATTCTTACAGTTTATCCATCATGAGAAAAAATGGGAAGGAAAAGAAGTCTGGTCTTAAAAAACCCAGACTACATGATTACGGCTATCTTGTAGAGCCAGCAAATGATTCTGTCTTAGTTGAATCAGGGGAAAGCCAACTAATTCTCGGGGAGGTAAGTCTGCCAGTCAACGAAAGGCAAAGCTCATTGTCACTACATGACACGGCTCTGATGACGTCTACACCTACAAAGTATCCTTCTGCTGATATCCACCCATGGGACAATGATCATACAGAATTGATTATGCAGCTGAAACAACAGATTCATACGATTCCCAGAGAAATTAAGGAGGCCCTCAAAACACTAGCTCCACGGCAATGGCTTTGTAGCACTTCCATCGATGAAAGCATACAAGCTATACTACAAACTTCCGAAAATGAAGCTTCTTGCTTACTTGGCCCCACTTATGTATATCAGTGTGTAGCCGTGGGAATGTATGAAGTTGACCTTTTTGGTCAGAACGAAACCCTGAATAAAGACATCATCCTGGTTCCATTAAACTTAGACCCAGTAGGGCGTGGTCTGCACTGGTGTCTCGGAGTAGCCAACTTCTCACAAAGAAAAGTAATGCTGTTTGATTCAATGGCGAAAAGAACATACACAGAATATGGTAAGATTTTTGCCAACATTCTGTGGATTGTAGAGGCAGCTCACAAGATTGCTAAAGTTGCTTTCAACATGTCATCATGAAAATGCATTTTTAGCATAGATACAGTGCAACAACCAAACGGTCATGACTGCGGACCTTACACCATTCTGAATGCTCACATTATCACTAGACATGCTTACAGGGATGTCAAAAGTGTACGTGTACAAGAATGGCTACAGGCAAAAATTCTAAGCCATGTAAACAAAAAGCCATTCATTAAAAGCACCAAATGCACGATAGATATATCAAATACACAGGTAGCTAAACGAGAACCCTCTAGCCTGACTATTAAAAGCCAACAAGTAAACTGCCACTTGTCCTCTATGGTGAAGGAACTGGAACTAAGTAAAAACTGGCCTGTGTGTGCTGACGACAACTGCCCCAAAGCTTTCTCAGCATCTGACAAGCAAGTGATGTGCTGCAAGTGCAGAAACTGGTTCCATGTGAAATGTATACTCCGAGAGGAATTTGATACATACTATTGTTGCAAGGCATATACTTCATAACAACGGAAAGAAGAACTGATGAAACTGAATAGCACTTTCTTTATTAATAATGATCAACAATAATCACAGTAACAATGATCACAAATATAACTATTCATTGTTTAAAGTTGAGTCCTTAGCTGTTTACATATTATCATTAATTGTTAAAGTTAAGTATTTAGTTGGTCATATAGTGACCTCATTACCGGGAGTGCTTTCCAGTCTAGGGTGAAAAAGTATGTAGAACATGTAGAGCATGTAGAACACGCTAACAACTTAGCCTTGTAGTCGTGTAAATAACTAGACATGCAAAGCGTAACTTTGTAAGATCTGGCAAAAACCTCGAAAGAAACCCACTCTGGTGCAACTAGTCCATTGCTAATGTGCATCTGGATAGGTATAGACATTTTCAAAGACAACAATCTGTTAAGAAAACAAAATATAATTTGATTTATATTTAAAACATATATGTTGACTTGGGTCTTTATTTTGATATTATTTAATAAGTTGTTTATTATGAAGTCGCCTCAATATTTTGTATTTCTTTTAATTGTATTGTAGGGCTGTGCAGGCCAGTGTGAAGAAAAAGAATGTGTAAGGTACAGTATAATCATTGGTCATGATTGCAAATCATTAAAAATGGTACTGACATCTGTAATCTAATGCAGTGGTTCCCAAATTGGGGTCAGTGGGTCTGCAGTAAAGGTCGCAGCATTAAAATCATTTGAACACTTTAACCCGATTTATTACTTTGGGTAATCAATAATAAGATCTTCAAGCTTGCATCACACATTACATTAGATGCTTGTAGATTTGCTATATTTTGCCAAAATATTAAAAATCTTTACATTTGGAACACTTTTTGAAATCGTTGACAACACAAATCAT
>JAQMYF010040643.1:0-10452 GCA_030014195.1 Neosilurus mollespiculum | reverse complement strand
GACTGAGCTTCTCACCCTATCTCTAAGGGAGCGCCCAGCCACCCTGCGGAGGAAACTCATTTCGGCCGCTTGTATCCACGATCTTGTGCCACCTCGACTTCCTCTTGGGGGCGGATGCCTCTGAAGAGAGAACTAGCTCCTGGGATGACTGGGTTCAGCAGCACCAGGAACGGCTTCAGGTGGCACGAAATCTGGCCCGGAAGAACTTGGAGGAGGCAGCTGAATATCGCCAGCAACACCATAACCAGCAGGCTCATGATATGGGTTTGAGAGAGGGACAACTGGTCTACTTGAAAGACCATCGTGGTCAAGGTCGTCGGAAGATCCAGGACATCTAGTCACCAGCTTTGTACCAAGTAGTCGAAGTACCAACTGAACCTGGTGGGCTGTATACCATTGCATTGGCTGACGGTACAGGTACTGTGCGACGAGTGCACAGGACTGAAATGAGAGCAGCACATTTGGAAGTTTTACCAACTGCCCCAACAGTGCCTGAGCCATCACCACAAGCTAGACATGAGGACAGTGAACCTGACAGTAGTGGAGATGAAGAAGCCTTGGCATGGATAGGTCGGGAAATATCCCATTAACCTACAATCACGACACTGGACAATATTCAGAGAGATCATTAGGAAAAGGAGTCCATTATACCCCGTGAAGAGCAGGAGATGGCATCACCTCAAATGCTGCCCCCACGACGTACCACCCGGATCACAGCTGGGAAGAATCCAAATCCTTACAATCTACCAAGATCCGTTGTAACAAGTGATATGGTGATGGTAAGGACTGCTGCTTCTCAAGGACCCGAAATTAACTCAGTTTAGGCCAGGGTTAAGAGTGATTATTTTGATCGTCTGGGCAACGGCTCTTTTCAGTGGGGGTGAGTGTGGGAATGCAGGTGAGCTGTATGGTCACATGACCAATCACGTTGCCTGGTTTAGTGGAGAGTCCTCTGTCCTGGCTGTAGCTTCATTGCAGCAGACACTCCCTCTCATTAAGGGTAAAATTAAGGAAACAACATCTGTCACAGAGGAGACCAGAGTGAAACACTGACTTGATTGCCTGCATTTCAGGACTGAAGCAACCTGCTGTGGCTAAATCCAAATGATACTGCTGTGGGAGCCCTGTATTGTGTATACTGTGAAAGGACCAGGCCAGCCACTGTTTCTCATTTATCTCTTACACATTTTTATCTTTTTATTATGTTTTAGTTATATGGGAAAACCCGTTTTTTTAATCAGACGTCGAATGTGATGATTGTATGTTGATTTCAGTAATCTGCATACGCCTCTGCCTGTGGTGGGACTTCACTGGTGACACTCTGTGGTGGTGTGTAAAGATAATTTTGGCACTGTATGTTTTGTTTGGATTTTACTTTCTCTAGTGTGTGTGTGTTGTGCATGTTTTCTTTTACTGGGTTTCTGTCTTTGTCCCCCATTAGCTGGCCGAGCGTTGTGTGTTGAGCTGACCTGACCTTTTCCCTTTTTGGATGGTTATTTTGATCTCTGTTTTAATGTGCACTATTTTTAACCTTTTGTAATAAAGTAAATCTATCTTGGACCAAATAATTTCCCCTTATTAATTGATCCTGTGCTGCTATATATTGGTAGTGGGAAATAAGAGTCAAGGGGTAGTTAAATACCTTAACACACACCCTAGTACTGGGCACCACATATATGTAACAGTAGCAAACATCCTAGTTTTTTTCAAATTTGCTCCTTGAGATAAAGCCTAAATTTTTTGTTCACAAAATAAGGTATGTCATGTTTAATATAATGAACTATTTATTTTTCCTACATCCAAAGTAAACACTGTATATTATACATGCAATTCCATTCACTTAAATACCTGAACCTCTCAAGTAAACAATGAATAATTAATATTATAAAACTCTAAATCACTTAAGTACTTTTACTTACCCTCCAGATGATACATGGGATACTGACCTAATGTTGTGTCAACTGGAAATAGCAGACTGTAATTCAGTCTGCCCAGTGATTAATTTAGTTAATACATCCTCCGCTAACTAAATTATCATTTGGTTTACTAAATTTTATATTGTGCCTGTAGGTTTTGGGCCACTAATATTGTGTGTCTTGTTAATACCAAGCCGAGAGAAACTGACAGAGAGAGAGGTGTATGATAACGAAAGAAGAACGTAAACATAAACTATGAGTGTAAATTGTTTAAATTGCAGGAAAGTCCAACAAGCAAAAATAACTGCAGGAGAATTATCACCGGGAGAGACAACCTCAAAGAATAAATCCATGACAGAGCAGCCTATGTCGGAATTTAATATCGCTGAAGACGACAAAAGGTGGCATTACAGGAAACGTTAGTTATGTACGGGATTATAGATAACTGTCAGGAAAGGGAGCAGAGACGGGAGCAAGAAAAGGCAGAAGAAGGGACATCAGGAGCAGGCCAGTAGTGTGAAAAGGAGTTTATTTATGAGAAAGGGACAGTGGAATTAGAAGGTAGGCCAGAGGACACTGAGCTAGACACTAACCTCGGAGAAACATTTGTCACCAGGTCAGGTTAAACATTCTGAGTGAAGGAAAAATCTACCCATCAACTGCTGCTACTGGTAAAAGGGCGGAATACACAATATATATCCTGGCAGACCCTAGATCTGGAGGGATTGGTAAAAGGCCTGCAAAAACCTACATGAGGGGACATCTAAGTGGATCCGTGTCTTTGAGGATAAAACGAAGGGGAAGATGTTAACTCTAGGAGACATCAAAGCAGTGTTGGCGAGAGCAATAGGCATGACTGACATGTGCAGATTAATGTTGAGTGCAGATCCAATTAACCTTAGAAACATAGCCACCACTGCATTAGATGCAATAACATTTGACCCTTATAGAAATCCAGTGTGGAGACAGCTCAGAGAGGAGTTTCCGTCTGGAACAGATTTGAATAGTCTGCAGGGAGAATCAATCTTTGAAGGGGAGCACTCTATGATGTATTACCAGAAAATCAAAAGAAAGTGGATCATGGAAACAGCTGCATCGCCGGACAATGACCCACTTCAAACAGCAATGTTTATAAAATAGTGATAAAGGGACTTCCAGATGCTGTAAAAAACAAATTAGAAGATGTTGTGGGCCTGCATTACAGGACAGAGTCATAATTCTGTGAGCATCTGACCCATGCTCTTAAAAAGTACAGAGGGATGAAGAAACAACTAAAAGAACAAGAAACAAACATTCTCAGGAGGGTGGCACACCTTCAACTAGGAGAGCTTACAGCAAAGTCAAAAAACAAGAAAAATATCAAACCAACAGATTTTGGAGATAAAGCAAGCTCGCAATTCCAAGTATCAAACATGGTACAGGAAAGCCAACCAACCACTCCATTAAAATATCAAGCACCAGTATCATTGCCAATGGCACCATCTAATGTCCTAGCAGCGGTAGTATACCCTCAGCCACAACCTCCACCAACAGTCATCTATGTACAACAGCCATATCCACCCCCACCTCCAGGTCTTGTGAAATCTAGGGGAGGGGGACAATATAATCCAAATTCAAGTGGAAGGAGACAGCTATGTATAAGTGAAAGACCAAATCGGGAAATAATGTGAAGACCCCAAGGGAATCAGTGCTGGAATTGAAACCAGGGAGGACACGATAAGAGACTGCCCTATGAGGCAATGGCTGAAAACTCACTAATGTGGCTGATATAATAGGGTGATCATACAGAGAAAACTAGGAGAGGAGTCACAAGTTTATGGCTATGAATAAGGTTAAGGGACAGCAGTGATCACTATGAATGGACAAACAAAAAGATTAAGCATACCCAGAATAAAACAAGAAGACACCAGAATGGTGATAACTGACAAAATACAGAGAAATAAGGAAGATAAGAACAGAGAACTGAATAAAGACAAGAGCTCACCCAACTATGTAATGTATGAGGAAAAGAACGAAGCACAAGCAGAACTCTGGAACAATGCCCAAGGCAATTTGTGGTATCAGAGTATGTGGTATGTGCATCCGGAAAAAGAAATGAAACATGTCTCCAGTTCAGACAAGGAATTGCAGACATATATGGAACTCAGGTAATCCAGAACACTTCCTTCACAGTATATACAGACCATGCTAAGATTAATGTCACTTATCCAACTATGGCACCTTTAAATAATACAATGTGCCTGTATTGGTGTATACTGTATGCAGGAGTTGGAAATGTGACACAAAACTTTGTAAGAAGATGTGGGAATATTACTAAATGGCCCCAGACGACATATCTGAGGCTACCAAGTGACAGAGTGTCCTTCATTGGGGCATGAAATCACACATTCGAATGTTACCAGAACAAGGGAACCATAAATGTGGGTAACTTGACAGGGAAGTGTAAAAGAATATGGGAAATAAACAACACCAAATTCTCAGTCGACTCCTTTCAAGACATATGGGGAGTACTCAGAACCAGAAGAGTGAATGGAAACTCATGGGATGGTATAAAAAATTACCACCAGTGCTCCAGCATCAAACTATACTACCCGCAGATATATGGTGGGTGTGTGGGGGAATGCGACTGAGGAGTGCTTTGCCACTTTCCTGGTCAGGATCATGTACTAGAGTAATGATAATCACAGGTATGTATGTAATGGCCAGGGAGATAAAAGAGATTACCAATCTGATCCAAAGGCATATTTAGATGCCATAGGGCAACCCCGGGGAATTCCCTCAGAATATAAAGCAAGAAACGAAATAGCAGCCAGCTTTGAGTCAATCTTTATATGGATTACTATCACTAAGTATATACTTATATATATATATATATTTATTATAATCAGCAACGATTTATTTAATACACAGACGAAGCAAGAAAAAAAATCAGTTGTATTTATTTTTTTATAATGTTCATGGTGTTTAAAAGACTTCAGATGAATAAACACACAAACATCTGGTAGAGACTCTCCACTGGTTCATCATAAGGGCTCCTACACTCAGCAAAGCGCATCATATTAATAAAGAATGGACTGAAGGAACAGCAACTTCCGATTCTTGAGCTGGGACTCAAACACTAGGGAACACTGGTGAAGGAAGGCACTGCAGGTACCCAGATCCCCATCATAACATTCAGGCGGAGGCACTTGAGGCTCTCTAAAAAGGCTGGCATCGTGGTCAGATGAGTAGGGAGAGGTGTGGCACTGGCAGTTGGGTTGGAAAGTGAGTATGAACTCGGTCCTCAATCATGGCCAGGATACCCTCCAGAGCATCAAAATGAGCTGTGAGCTGCTGTATGTTCTGCTCATGTTGACCGAGGAGTACTCTCTATTGGCTCATGGCGTGGAAGGCTTGGCTGATGTCTGCTGGGTCCATGTGTGGTTGGTTCGTTCTGTCACGTGTGGGACAAGCTGAGTAGAACCCAAATGCAGGACAACAGAGGCAGAGTGGGGGTGAAAAAACTGAGGTCTTTATTAAAGCTCTAAAGCAAACAAAAACACGAAGAAAAACCGAAGGAGGGTCAATACTACTGGTATGCTGGGTACTTTGCTAATGCTGAGCAGGCAGAACAGGTAATCCACAAGAATCCAGAGCTAGTGTAGTCAGAATCACAGGTAGCGACAATGTCAACGAACCAACACTGGGGAGAGTTTTGCTGGAGTATAAGTAGGGTTCTTGATAAGCAACAGGTGTGTGGAGATAATTGGAAGCAGCAAGACCACACCCGTAGCCTGGAGAAGCACATGGAAAAAACAGGAAAACAAAAACACACAAAAGCTCCCCTAGTGGTAAGATATTCAGGATCATGACAACGCACCCAATAAGGACTGCACCACTAAGAACCCCTGTGCCATATTAATGTGCAATATTACACTTCCACTAGACTGGGAAATATATTTATCTTTCACTATATTTATCTCTGTGCCATATTACTGTGCAATATTACACTTCAACTAGTCTGTGAAATATATTTATCTTTTAATATATTTATCTCTGTGCCATATTACTGTGCAATAATTACACTTCAACTAGACTGAAATATATTTATTTTTTAATATATTTATCTCTGTGCCATATTACTGTGCAATATTACACTTCAACTAGACTGAAATATATTTATTTTTTAATATATTTATCTCTGTGCCATATAACTGCGATATTACACTTCAGTTAGACTGAAATTATATTTATCGTTTAATATATTTATCTTTGTGCCATATTACTGTGCAATATTACACTTCAGTTAGACTGAAATTATATTTATCGTTTAATATATTTATCTCTGTGCCATATTACTGTGCAATATTACACTTCAGTTAGACTGAAATTATATTTATCGTTTAATATATTTATCTCTGTGCCATATTACTGTGCAATATTACACTTTAACTAGACATCTTTATTACAATTCATCATTCTTCCACTATATTCTTTTCCTCCCTCTGCGGCTTGTATGCCACATCATCTTTCTTCTGGGATGGGATGGTCTTCTGTTTTTTGTTGCTTTGCGATACGTGGAAGCACTCGTTGCGGTCCTGGGGAAAGGTTAGCTAGCACATCACCCAGGTCCCATTGTCTTTCCCTCTCTTGTAGTTTTCTTCAACATACGATATATAATTTTTTCCAAAATCAAATGATATAATGACAATGATAATGATATACTGTTATGAGATTATAGAAGAAAAATGACATAAGATAGGAACAGTGACGTGTTATAAGAAGTGAGATTTCATTGATCAGGTAAGCGCTGCTTTCTGTTTTACTTTTACGAGCGGGCTGCCTGGTGAATGAAATTCTTGTGAATTGAGTGGGGAAAATCCCAGGGACATCCCCAGTGTGAGTCGACTGGGTGACATATGGACTGCTGTTTGAGGCGGCGTCGGCGGACTGTAGCTTGAGGCTGCTTCCGGGATTCTGGCTTGAGGCTAAATCCATGTTGCAATAGATCTGTTCACCTTAGTTGGTGCGGATTTATTCAGTAGGGGTCCTCGAGGGACGCCCTATAGAACTCTAAGATTAATATTGCGTCCTAATCTTTCTTACTTTGCCTCCTCTGCCTGCCTGGTCTGTGAATAGTGATTATAAGTTTTGCATGTTTATTTTGAAAAGTCTGTGGTGTCAATTGAATCATAATTATTAACTATGGGTAACTGCTTGAACAAATACCCTAAACCAGATCCAGAGGAGGCTCCAAGGGACTGGATGAATAAATGTGAACTTACATTCTATACCACGCCATGGCTAGATAATTTGGCTGGCTGGACTGAATCCCAGCCTTAATTTTTAGCATACCCAAAAGGAGGTACTTTTAAACCTGAATACCTAGCCTCGGTGTACAATCAAATTTATGAGGGTCTGAGTGACCCTGGATGGGATTATGATTACATGACACAATGTTATGTGAAATGGGTTGAAATGAAACCAGTTTGGGATAAGTATAATGGTATTAAGAACCCCAAAAAGGAGTTAAAATCTATCCCCAAGGTGTCATTGTCCTTTAAGCCTAAGCTGCCCATAGGCTCACAACTCCAATCCCTCCTCCTTACTCTGGCTCTACGGAGCCAGAGATAACTACCCTGGTGCGCACTCTTGTCCCTCGTCTGAACCCGTCTCGTTGTATCCTAGTCTAACGGATTTTAATACAGTACAAATTGAAGGGGCAGTGTCTAACGTGCGCCTGCCCCCAGAGAGTGCAGCCACCGTGTGAGTGGTGAAAAGTCTGCTCAAAGGGCGTTCCTCTAGAAGAAAAAACCTATCCGTTCGTGGTAAGAATTGCCTGTGTGATAGTGATTCTGAGGAAGCTGACGTGGCAGATGATGATGACTGGGATGACCCAGATTCTGTGGGACCGGATGCGGGCTCATGGCCTGATCCCCCCACGAACCATGCTTTCGTATGGTCAATGGGGCCCAGGGGGCCCAAAGTCCAGCCGCCCTTAGTGAGTGCTCTGGAAGACATTATTAAAATGTTTCCTTCACCAACAAATCCTTTAAATTTTGTTGAAATGTTGATTAAAACATCTAGACTTTGCCAACTAGTGGGGGAAGATTACAGATTCATTTTACATGCTGTATTGGGTGAAAATTATGATGAACAGCAGATTATAGAAAAGATTCCTTGCCTGCGCCCTGATAATGACAAGTGGACTGTTACTACGATGAGAGCATTTCCAAATTTTATACTCACTTCAAAGAAACCTGGACCCTGCTTGGAGGTATGGTTTTAGAGGCAGAAGAGCCTAATCCCTTCTTCACTACTACTTTTATGAATAACTGTTGCCCTGAAGTCCAAAATATTTTGAAATATCAACTCTCTGATAGAAGTAACATGACAGTTAAGACTTTAGGTGAGCGTGTAAGGACAATGGAAGGTGATGGAATTTTGGATTGCAAGCAAGTTGCTTGTGTGTCTGATTCCAGACACGGCCGCTTCCCCGCGAATAGAAATAATGGAAGGGGACGGGGTAATTGTGGACCCCGTTTCCCTGGCGTGTGTTATAATTGTGGTAAAGAAGGTCTTCAGGAAAGAAACTGTAGAAAGAAAATGGCTGATTTTGAGGTGGAAGGGTGACGTCGACCCCTCGGCAGAATAATCCCCATACTAATGTTCCCAATAACCACGACCCAAACCCTTTTATCCATCTTCAGGCAGAAAGTCTTAACACATAGGGGTGCCCGCAGAGCCCTAACCCCACTATGTTGCATTGCACGTTTGAGTCACCGCAGGTTATGGACCTTCCCTTTATAGAATTAGGTGTTGATGGTTGCGTTTATCCTTTTTTAGTGCATACTGGGGCTACTATGTCCACTTTGGGGCGGTCTTTTGAAGGGCCGGTGTCTCAACGATACATTTGCTTTGTGGGAATAGAAGGGGTGCCTGTTAAATCCTTTTATACTATTTTCAAAACCGAGCTTCAAGCGGCTCTGACTGAAAACTTGTTGAACATCAAGACTGAGCTGCAGGCAGTGAAGTCGGAGTTAACGGGTAGTATTGTAAGCATTCAGTCTGATGTGCGTGCTCTGAAGGGCACTGTGGGTGAAATGGAAACTTCACTCTCTACCTGCACCGACGATATTATTACGCTACAGTCTAAAGTGAAGCGTCTGTCAGCGGACCCGATTAGATTAGATGATAAATGTGATGATTTGGAGGCGA
The DNA here is from genome assembly GCA_030014195.1 of Neosilurus mollespiculum. Taxonomy (NCBI): domain Eukaryota; kingdom Metazoa; phylum Chordata; class Actinopteri; order Siluriformes; family Plotosidae; genus Neosilurus; species Neosilurus mollespiculum. Next base: position 1,339 of record JAQMYF010040643.1, on the reverse strand, counting down.
GATCTCGGCGCAATAACATATGGTTGGTGGGAATTCCCGAGGATTTTTCCACCTCCGTTACTCCCACAGCTATTTCCTCTCTGCTCAAGGAGGCTTTTGGGCTCGAGAAGGAGCCTCTCGTGGACCGCACACACCGCACTCTTCAGCCGAAACCGAAACCCCCAAAAACGCCCTCGCTCCATAGTCGCTTGTTTACATTATCAAATGGACTGTGTGGACATATTACACTGAGCCAGGGCCCAGCAACGGATCAAGTTTGGGGACACGACTTTCTCTGTTTTCCCCGACCACACTCTGAAGACGGCTCGCGCCCAAGCCGCCTTTAATGATGTTCGACGCCAGCTCCGTGAGATTCTGGGGATCCGCTTTGGTATGCTCTAACCGGCGCGCTTTCGGGTCACACACAACGATGCAGAGAGGGAGTTTAAATCACCAGAGGAGGCCAGCACATTCATCAGGTCACTCAAAACATAAGAAGACTGAAGGAAGGGAGGATACACAACACTCAAGTGGGGATGCCTTACAAATTAATATTGAGTTACTACTCTTCCAGCTCATTTATATCTTCAGTCAGTCTTGTTTTCTTTTTTTTACTCTTTACTTTTCCATATTCATATTGTGTGGTTTTCAGTTCTGCTTGGACTTGATTAGTTGTGCCTTGTTGTCTATTGTTGCTAAGTTTGTAGGAGCTCAAACCCTGACTGTAAATATTAGGCTAAAAACCGTAAGCCGTTTTAGGGATTTGACTCCTTGTGGAGTTTGCACTGGGTTCTCCATCGTTTGGAAATGGGGTCATTGTAGGTGCTATTGGGGTGGGGTGTGTTGGGGTTGGTACCTGCTCTTTAGTTTTCAAGTGTTTGTGTGTGGGTTTTTTTTCTTCTTCTTTCTATCTCTCTCTCTCTCTTTTTTTCCCCTCCCCTCTCCCTTCTCCCTGGGGGGGTCCACGTTCAGTCCACTTCGTCTTTCTTTCAGAGGACACAAAACTTAACATATGGCCACTAATGCTAGTAATGCTGATATCCCACATACTGGGTCTTCAGTGATATTTTTGAGCTGGAATATTAAAGGCATGGGGAGTCCAGTTAAGAGATCAAGGATATTTGCTCATCTGAAACGTCTTAAAGCTGACCTAGTGTTTTTGCAGGAAAGCCACCTGCGTACCAAAGATCAGGTCAGACTTAAATGCCCCTTGGTGTCTGATGTGTTTCTCTCAGATTTCAATTCTAAAGCCAGGGGGGTTGCTATTTTAATTGATAAGTCATTCCAGTTTTCAGCTTCTAAGGTTATATCAGACAAAAATGGCAGATACTTAATTGTTATTGGTACATTATTCCATGTT
>JAQMYF010040642.1:0-10459 GCA_030014195.1 Neosilurus mollespiculum | reverse complement strand
ACCCCCCCCCCCCCCCCCCCCACCCCCCCCACACACACACACACACACACACACTGGGGAAATCAGATGACAACTTCATTCATCCTTATTCATGCTATGTGCCTGTTGTGAAAAGGCAGCCTGTGACTACAAGGACTGTTAGGAGATGGTCGGAGGAGGCCTTGGAGAAATTACAGGATGCCTTTGAAGTTATAGACTGGCAAGCACTCTGTGAGCCCCACGGTGAGGATATTGATGGGCTCACTGAGTGTATTTCACACTACATAAATTTCAGCACTGATACCATTGTCCCAGCTCAGATGTCTAGGTCAGATGTCAACTTCAGCTATAATCAGGCTGAGAAACAGCTGAGAAGAATACATTCTGGCAAGACAGTAGGACCGGATGGGGAGAAGGCCCTTGTCCTTAAAGCCTGTGCCCTGCAGCTCTGTGGAGTCTTACATTACATCTTCACGATGAGCCTCAGTCTACAGTGGGTCCCAGTGCGATGGAAGACATCATGCCTACTTCCTGTACCAAAGACCCCATGTCCCAGTGGCCACCAGGACTACAGACCCGTGGCACTGACTTTGCATGTCACGAAGACCCTCAAGAGACAACTGGATCCACTTCGACCCATGGTAAGATCACATATGGACCCCCTTCAGTTCGCTTACCATCCTAGCCTCAAAGTTGAGCATGCTATCATCTACCTGCTTAACTGTGTCTACAACCACCTGGACCAGCTGGCAAGCACTGTGAGGGTCATGTTTCTTTTTACTTTTCCAGTGCATTCAATACCATCAGGCCAACCCTCCTGGGTGAGAAGCTGACAGCGATGCTGGTGGATGCCTCTCTTGGATAGTTGACTACCTAACCAGAAGACCACAGTATGTGTGTCATTGTCAGCAACACCAGAGCACCACAAGGGACCGTTCTCTCCCCTTTTCTCTTCATCCTCTACACAACTGACTTCAGCTACTGCACATCTCAGAAGTTTTCTGATGACTGCTGTAGTTGTATGTATCAGTGGAGGTGAGGAGACGGAATATCGGGCTGCTGTGGACTCCTTCGTCACATGGTGTGAGTAGAATCATCTGCAGCTTAATGTGGCAAAGACCAAGGAACTTATAGTGGATTTCAGAGGGTCCAAAACACCAGCGGCCCCTGTTTCCATCCAGGACGTCAATGTGGAAATGGTGGAGGATAACAAATACGTTGGAGTTCATATTGACAATACTGAAAATAAACTGGACTGGGTAAAGAACACTACTGCATTTACAAAAAGGGCCAGAGCCGTTCTATTTTTTCTATTTTTTGAGGCGGCTAAGGTTGTTTAACATCTGCTGGACACAGCTCGGGATGTTTTATGAGTCTGTTGTGGCCAGTGCAATTGGCTATGCTGTTACAGCAGGCTGAGGGTTGCACATGCAAACAAACTGAACAAACTGGTCTGCAAGGCCAGTATTATACATTTGCATTTTGCACTACATTTATATTCTATAATCTGTTTATCATATTGATAATACTGTACTGTATATTTTACTCACTGACAGGATTCATTCATTCTGTATCTGCTTATGTAGATATTGTAACTTCTAATTTTAGACTTACATAAACATATTTATATAAATATGAATGTAGATTTCTGTATGTATATTGTACATATATAAATATTTGTAATTTTTCTTACTTTTTCTTATTGATACTTTAATCCTTATCTTATCTTTTCTTTATTGGTATGGAGAAACTGTATGCACACAATTTCCTCCGGGATCAGTAAAGTATTCTGATTCTGATTTATGAGATATAAAGTTTGCATATTTGTAGCACCACCTAGTGGCCAAAGCCTGTAAAATTTAATCCAGACCATCAGAATGTCATGAAATTTCACATTGATAGCAATTATGATGCTATCAATGTTACCTATGGTCACAAGCTTTGGGTAGTGACTGAAAGAACAAGACTGCGCTCTCTGAGCGCATTAATCAAGTGGCTGAAATGAGCTTCCTTCGCCGGGTGGCAGGGTTCTCCCTTAGAGATAGGGTGAGATGTTCTGTCATCCGGAAGGAGCTCGGAGTAGAACTGCTGCTCCTTCACAATTTGATTGATCTTCTCCTCATTCTTTTTTAGATTACTTTATGTTCTGCAGTTTTATTTCAAAAGATATGGCAATAGGAACAGTTCATCTGTGGTAATATAGGGAGGAATTTATTGCCTTAATCCAAATAAAAAACCTTCACTAAATGGCACAAAACATAAATAATACATGGCCTGTGGTCCCTAGTTAAATAAACAGTTCAGTTTATTCAGAGTTCAGAACAGAAAGTTCAGTAATATTAGGGAATTCCCTGCCAGTTGTGTGATCTTAATAGATAGGTCGTTATTTCTGACTTTGCGTTGCAAATTAATTTTTACCACATCGGTTTCTCCGCTGGTGTTTGCTCCCTCCACTGCTGTTCTTTTAATTCTGGCAGAAAGCAGCAACTGGAAGCAATGTTGGCTTCTGGGCTGTGTGGTTCCTTTGACTTGATTTACAGTGTAGGCTTATTGAAAGAAAACTACAAAATGGTGGTGCTTGTCCTATGTTTTTTTTTTTTTTTTTTTTTCCTCCCCCCGTCTGCTCCTATTAACTTTTTTCCTGTACCATCCCAGTCACATGATTAATAGTAAAGTTGACTCCCCTTCTGCAGGAATCCTGTGACCTGTGGGATTCATGGAAAAATGTCAGCCTCTACTTCACACCACTATCTATGTATCATCTAGGTATCTCGTCCTTTGAATTTCATGCAGTAGCAGTTTCCTCTCCAATCAACCTTCTCATCATTGTCATCTACTCCTCTAATGGACCCCAAGGAGAAATGGACGCACTCCTCAATACTTTCCCCACTGAAAACACCACTCTCACCATTCTGGGAGACTCCAATCTCTTTTCTGACATGCTCCGGTCCTCTTGCCTTCTCCCTCCATTCCTTTTCTCTAACATTTAACAACTGCTCTCCCACACACAAAGACTGGAATCTCCTGGATCTTCTCTTAAGCTGTCCCACCCCAGTCACAGGCATTACTGCTACCCCACTCTACATCTCTGACCACCACTTGATATCCTTTACCATCATCTTACCTATTCTACCGAAAACCAGCTTTTAGTTTTCTTCCCCCCCTCAGCAAAGCCTCCACACTGTATCTTCTTTATCTGTTGCTTACTGTACTTTATCTAATCTTTCTAACCCTGTCTCATTTTCTTTCCTACCATTAGAGTTGAATCTATGGATCACCTCGGCCCACTATAAAACAAACCCAAGAAAGCTTCTTGCCCTGCTCCTTGGCTCTTAGATGTGCAATGAAGCAAACATAGACAACTCAAATCAGCAGACAGAAAGTGGAAGAAATCATCACAACTCGAAACGGATCTGGCTACTTACCGTACTCACCTATCCACATTGTCATCTAATGTGACTTCTGCTAAGACATCCTTCTTCAAGGAAAAGTTAAACATTGCTGCAGAAGATCTGCACAAACTCCAGAACATCTTTTCATGCTTACACAACCCACCAGCTCCTCCTGCCCCATCCTCCGTAAAGACTTTGATGGGAAGATAAAAGAAATTTGTCAGACATTCACTCTCACAGCAACAGCCATCATACACATCAGATTCATTTTCCCTGAGTTGGCTGAGTTTTCCAATTTCACAACTGAAGAGATAATGCAAGTCATCTAATAATATAATTCTACCACCTGCCAACTGGATCCAATCCCTTCCACAATGTACCAGACCATCTCTCAAGACCTTCTCTCCTCTACCGCCACTATCATTAATAACTCCATATCATCTGGTCACACACCAACAGCATTCAAAAGAGCCAGAGTTCTACCCATCCTGAAGAAACTCTCTTTGGATCCATCAGACATCAGCAAATATAGGCTGGTATCACTTCTCTCTTTTTTTTCTATTCTTGAGCACACTATTTATAATCAATTGTCTTTACACCTCTTGCGGAACAACCTTCATGACCCTAATGAGTCTGGCTTCAAAGCAGCACATTGCACAAAGACCGCCCTTTTGGCTGTCACAGAGAAGATACCAACAGCAAGATGAAGGGGATTCACATCTTCTCCATGCAGACTTTCCACTGGCATCCCCAGTACTCAGTACTTGGTCCGCTTCTGTTCTGTTCTTATCTTTTCTTTATTGGTATGGAGAAACTGTATGCACACAATTTCCTCCGGGATCAGTAAAGTATTCTGATTCTGATTTATGAGATATAAAGTTTGCATATTTGTAGCACCACCTAGTGGCCAAAGCCTGTAAAATTTAATCCAGACCATCAGAATGTCATGAAAAACAGGATTGTGAAATTTCACATTGATAGCAATTATGATGCTATCAGTGTTACCTATGGTCACAAGCTTTGGGTAGTGACTGAAAGAACAAGATTGTGCTCTCTGAGCGCATTAATCAAGTGGCTGAAATAAGCTTCCTTCGCCGGGTGGCAGGGTTCTCCCTTAGAGATAGGATGAGAAGTTCTGTCATCCGGGAGGAGCTCGGAGTAGAACTGCTGCTCCTTCACAATTTGATTGATCTTCTCCTCATTCTTTTTTAGGACGCTTCCGTTCTGTTTCTTCAGTGATCCCCACAACGGTTCTCCATCACTGATATGCAGATGACACTCAACTTCTCCTCTCTTTTCCTCCTTCAAACACTTATGTTTCTGTCCGAGTCTCTGCAAGTCTGGCAAATATTTCATCATGAATGTAAGTCCACAGATTAAGATCTTATAATCCCCTGGGACAACTCTTTGATCCCTTCTTCAATCACTGCACGAAGCCTTGGGGTAACTATGGACAATCACCTGTCCTTCTCATCTCATACTGCTAATGTTTCTGGAACATGCAATTTATCCTCTTTAACATCAGAAGGATTTGTCCATTTCTTTCCACTAAGGCCATTCATCTCAAGGCTAGACTACTCCAACTCACTCCTCGCAGGTCCCAAGTTCTCCCACACCACTTCAAAGCTATGCTCTCTCTATTGGATTCCTGTAGCTGCTTAGATTTAAAACACTAATGCTTACCTACAAAGCCAAAAATGGGTCTGCACCCTCCTACTTCAAAGCACTCATCACACCTCTCACTGCCCACACTGTATGATCCTTCAGTGCTGCTAGACTGATCCATCCTTCTATTAACATTCATCTAAATTCTTATCTGTTCTGGCATCAAGGTGATGGAATAAACTTCCTCTAGATGCTTAGTCACTGAGTGTTTTCAGACTAAAAACCTACCTTTTTGGAACTACTTGAATTAGCATTATGCTTAGGCCATTCTTTTTTTATTCCTTGTTTCGCAGATCTGCCAGTGTTAATATTCAGTATTTAAAAAAATTAAATAAAATTGGAAAAAGCGTCTTTCTTATTCCCGTCGGTCTTAACTGGCCGAGTGTGCAATTAATCTTAAAAGCGGAATTTTTTTGCACCAGCCGTCCTTTCATCGCCCTCTCATGGCAGCTACTGTAACTACATCATGAACATCTGCACATGCGTACTTGCCCGTCAGAAGTTTCACCTTGCCCAACTGCTGTTTCCAGTCTATACACATGGTGCCTGCTATCAGAAGTGATACTATCGACATGTAGCAGCTCTTATGGCTTTTCATGCTTTTGCACATTTGGATCTGTGGTGTTGCTTTTGCCTCTTGTGCGTGGGTGATATCTTTGCCTATTTGCCTTCCACAGAAGACCCCAACTCGGTAGGCTTAATGCGTGAATGGGCCATTGGCAGCACGTCTGTGAAAATATTTCAAGATCAACCTCGTTTTTGAATGGCATGGAAAACACTGTGACAGTATGTGTCACTGGTCTGTTAAAGCAGTTAAATTTTCAACAGAATATACATAGTATGAAAAGTACATGTATGCCACCAGCTCAGGAGAGACTACCGTATTAAAATTTGTGAATGTTTAAATCAAAGCCCTGGTTTTGGCTTCTTTAAGGATACCAGAAAAGCTAAAAATAAAAATATTTATATTTTAACCTTTCTCATTTTCTTGTTCTGTTGTGCTGTTAAAGAAAAATATAAAATACCTCTTCTTAAAATAAATTTCCCCCCTAAGACTTTAAAGCATTTCTGTAAGACATCCAACCCATCATCATCAGTGGGATGTGTGCGCAGAGAGTAGTTTACTTTAGCTTTCTGGGCATGCACATCAGTGAGGACCTGGCCTGGAGCACAAACGCCACTCACACAATAAAGAAGGCACAACAGACTTTATTACTTAAGGACACTAAAGAAACACCATCTCACACAGAAATTAACTGTGTCTTTCTATAGGTGCCCAATAGAAAGCATCTTTATGCATCTTTGTGTGGTATGCTAGATGCAGAAAAGAATGCACACCAGAGGGTCATGACAACCACCCAGAAAATCACTGGCTGACCTCTCCACTTGGAAGAGATCTACAGTTCCTGCTGCCGAAAAAGAGCCTGGACAATGATCAAAGACCATACCCAGGTCACTCGCTCTTTAAACTGCTGCCCTTGGGCAAAAGATACTATGAATGCTATGAACACTGAATCCCCTGTGTGTGTGTGTGTGTGTGTGTGTGTGTGTGTGTGTGTGTGTGTGTGTGTGTGTGTTTGGATATTTTTTATATTTTTATATACTGTATTTATATACTGTATTGCCTCTGCATTTAAGCCATTAAAAGTGAGCACACACGCGCACACACACACACACACACACACACACACACACACACAAAGCATTGGGCTGCCACACATTACAGCACCTGGAGTACTTTCTTGAACATGTTTTGCACTTAAATAGAACTCATGTTAAAACAACAGTGAAACAACAGTTTGTTTTACTATGTAATGCTGCTTTGCAACAATGTCAATTGTAAAAGTGCTATTCAAATAAAACTGAACCGAATTTATTGCTAAACAAATAAATCTTTTGACCACATAACACACAGTAATAGAGAGAGATTTCTTCAGTTGCATCATCTAATGTCAACAAAATATTTTCCTTTTGAGTCTGTTTCCATCAATGATCTGTTTTATCCTCATGTAATCTCAAGTGTTCTTTTCCACAGGCTTGCCCATTAGGATGGATAGAATAAATGCCTACTGCATAGAGAACTGTACAGATTCATATGTTTAAAATATATCTATATATTTTATCTGTTGTTTAACATACTATACAATTACAATTTAAATTGAGACTCAAACACTGGACATAAAAGCCTACTTTCCACTGTTAAAATGCCAGGAATCTTTTTTTTTTTTTTTTGTAAAAACATGAGACCAGGATAAATAATTTAAGGAACTTTTTTAATGTGACCCATATCCTGCACAATTCACCTAAAATACAAAGCTGTAATTCTCTCTCTTTTTTTTTTTTTTTTTTTTTCATGAAACCTGACATTTTAATCTGGTGCATAGTGTTTTTATATTCACTGTAAAAATATTCACTTTGACTTTCATAATAAATCCCCATAATATTGTGGTTGCAATTTCTTACTTTCTGGCCTGCCTGAAGAAAGCTGTGTAGTGCCTCTGTGATCATGTAACCGGACCTAGGGCTAATGAAATCTTGTTATTCCTGTTCTGGTTGCCTGAAAGAGCAGGAAAACATAAATTCAGTAAATAAATAATTGTTATGTGAAGTATAATGAGATACTATGGAGTGTTTTTGTAGAAAGTACTATACATTTGCAACCAAATCATGTACAGCTGGTAGTATTTTTTTTAAACCAAACACATAACACTCCCATATATAGCAGTGGACAAATCAGTACTTCACAGTGTTGGGCGAGCATTGAAAATCTTGGCTTTATTATTGTTAATTCATTAAACAAGGAAGTAGCTTTGTTAAAGTTAATCTGCTAATTATGTTGTTAATTAACTAATTCACCACATTATTTTTCTTAACATATTTTAACAACAAAATACTTTTTAAAGCAAAAAAAGGTTTATGCACATCTCAAATACAGTTGTTTTGTAAATCCTTCATCATGAGGTACTTATTTATTAGACTAAGCTTCTGAGCAATGCTGATCATACTCAGTGCATTTCTTTTCTTGAATTCAAGGTCAACTCTACAATTAGAACAACTGTGTTGTGTCTGGCTTTTAACATTACAAAAAACACTGTTACTATAACCTACACAAGTTTGTTATATTTATAATAATAATATTAATATATAAACATATTTACTAATTTAGACAAAAAAAATATTTACATACCGATTGCACAGCATGACTTTTTGTCATGGTTTGCCAACAGAGGGCAGAGTGTACCACAGTCAATGCAGCCAAGGCCGAGCTAATAGCACTGATCAACGTAAGCCAGATGTTACTATATTTTGAACAGGGGTGCCCAATCCTGTTCCTGCTGATCTACCTTCCCAAACACGTTCACTTTAACCCTAATTATGCCCACCTGATCATCCAATCATCTAATCAAGACGTAAGACTTGGAAATGAAGACTTAAAACGATGATTGGATTTGTCAGTTGGGCCCCAATAAGGCTGGAGTTTAAATCTTTAGAAAGGTACATCACCAGGAACAGGACTGGGCACCCCTAATTTAGAACATGCTTCTGCGCATGCAAGTGTTGGCGGGGCCAAGTAGGACAACTTTTCCATGCTGCACATGGAAGAGCAGCATTATGTGATGTAACTGACCTTACAGCCTTCAGCATTCAGAAGATGAAGTTATCGGACAAAATTCTATCTATGGCTGAGTGTACAGTACACAGATATGGTGAACTAACTGTGAACGCCGTTTCACTGGAGCAGATGAAAGCCTACTGGTCTCTGGAGTCCTATGGTTATTCCATTAGTAGAGCAAGAAATAACAGAGAAATTTTGATAAAATGAAAGTGTTCTCATGCATTGGGTAAGTTTTCTGTTTAATTTTAACACTAACTTGCAGATGGTGGTATTGCTATGTAAGCCTGACCTGTGTGTGGCTCTGCGCGAGTCGACTTGAGTGAGGCTAAAAATTAAATGTCCAGTGTTCGAACAAGGTTAAATATTAAAAAGATATAACTATGACTACATTGGGATGATTTATATACTGTATGAGTATAGTAGGACAATTAATGAGTACAGTAAGGCATATATGAATGCAGTAATTCTGAACTGTATACCTCTTTGAGGTTAAATTAAATGCTAAACAAGCTAACAGTGCACGATTTACATGCGATATAATTATTTATAATGAGTGTCTTATTTAAAAATAAACAGCTTATTTACTAGTAAATAAAACAGCTACACATTGTGTACTGGCACAGAGAAGCAGATGCTAACTGCTACTTCACTCAGCATATCCTATCTATACTCATTGCAGCTAAATCAGCCAAAAAAGCTAACAACACACACTTTCCCTCAGTCTGTGATTTGGTTGCGATATAATCATTTATGAGTGTCTTTCTTATGAATATAAACAAACCATATACATGAACTGGTTATAAAATGGTCACTGCAAACGCGGGTCTAATCCTTGTTTACATCCAAATCCTTGGCTTCTTCCCCGTGACTGGTAGCCCCCTGTATTCCTGCCATCTCTTCAGATGACTAACAGAATGTTGACTGATGCCAGCATGTAAAATTCTTCAGAACTTTCCATGACATGCATACTGTCTCAGTGCAGTAGGGCAAATGCTTGTATATATATATATATAAATTAATTTTATATTTAAATTAATTTTAATTTTATAAAAATATATTTATTTATTTATTTTGAAATTTGGATTTAACAAAGCAGAAAATTATTGCGGTAAGTGTGTTAACAATGTAACAATGATGTGCAGAGGGCATCATGGACATGCTAACAGCATAAAGTAATCAAAATAATTTTGGGCGTGGGCTTGTCAGTAAGTCAAACAAACATGTAGGGACATACAATGGACATACAATGAGTGTACTTCTTTGGCATCCATTTCCAGCCTTCATATTCACTAACAACGAAACAAATTACTGCTAAACCTGTGACTGAATATGAATGTGTGAAAGGGGTATTATACAGCACTTTTTATTCTTGTTGGTTAGGTTCATGGGCAACTAAAATGTTGTTGATGTCAATATTGTTTTTAATTGCTTGGTACAATAACAAATGAATGTATGATTTGTTCCCAACTATATATAGGGTTTAGGTACAATGGTAGGCTGTTAGGTAAAATGTAAAAACACATTTTTAGTCCTTACTAGTAGAACAGGATTTGTTCTCTCCCTCTCTCTCACACTCTTCAATGATCTTATAAATTCAAACACAAAAGAGAAACTTCATAGGTTTTTCCAGTGCAAAGCCTTACTGAATCATCCGCCGTTTTTGATGATACCTGAAATTGCAAAAACACATTAGAAAACACTTATACATACACAGGAATTAGAAAAATTTATAAAATACTGTAAGTTAAAGAAGCACCCTTACTTACACCCTCATATATACCCTCACATACAACCTCACATACATACT
>JAQMYF010040641.1:0-10460 GCA_030014195.1 Neosilurus mollespiculum | reverse complement strand
CGGGGTACACCCTGGACAGCTCGCCAGGCCATCGCAGGGCCATCAGTCACACTCACACTCACACCTAGGGGTGATTTCAGGCTTTCATTACACTGCATATTATAAAAATTACCGTGTGACCTTGTGAAACCCCTCAGCGGATGGTGTATCTTAATCTTGGTAACCAAATTCCAGAACGATTATAGTTTAGTGATTAACAATTAGAGGCTGTAGTGCTACGACGATGGATGCACAGAGGGACAGACAGGCAGATGCAGAAGGCAACGGCAATAACTAGGCATGTGACAAACACATTTCTTGAATTTTGAATCGTGGTTCAATGGGATCCAAGCTAAGAATATCATCAATCAAAACTTTGTGAATGTTTTTTTTTAAATAAACATTAGAATGAATAGCTATTTGCAATAATCTAAATATTAAGAAATACTGGGTCCAACAATGCCACGTCATAATCCTAACATACAAGTAGGTAATATTTATTACAAAGAAAAAGTTTTTGTCGCAGCTTATTTAAAACAACTATCTAACTAAATAAATAAATGTATTAATTTTAAAAAGCTCCCAATTTAATAGCTACCTTTGTGTAGCTGATGATATAATTTTCCCCGGAGTAATCGCTGGTATAAAATATGTTCATGAGAGTGTGTTCCAATCTTCAGTGGTTCAACAACAAAATGTCATGACCTGCTATAACATTACAAAAATACACACAAACACAATCAATTTCTCTATTTTTCTGCAACACAACTACTGTGGAAATTACGTAATTACTTGTGCAGAAAGATGTAAAGTATTTTCATTGCTTACCACGGTTACTCAAATACAGACTCCCTGGTTCAGACCTCCCGCTGATGACTGTGTTGTTTCTGTTGTTGCTGCTGCCTGTAATCAGTATTTGTACTCGGTAGACTGCTCTACACTCTCAGATTCGCAAACGATCTGCAAACGTGCAGAGCAGGTTCTGCAAGCGACAAACTCTGAGCAACATTTGACCATGTAGAATGTGTAATGTAGCAATAAAGAATCATAATGATTTAAGAAAGCATTCAAATAGCTCCTTTAAGCTGCAGTAGACACTTTACTAACAAGATTTTTTCATCGTCAAATAAATGAAAGGAAAGCCTTCCAAACTCTCCTGGTACACATGAACATATGTATATTTTCATTATCAGGTGGTTTTTACTTACAGTTTTTCAAAGTCGGCGAGGTCGTCTTTTTGTGGAGTTTGCAGCTTATTTCTGTGCTTATTTGGGTTTTCTCCGGTTTCTTCCCACAGTCTAAAGATATGGCTAACTGACTGTTCCAAATTGACCCGAGATGTGAGTCTGAGTCTGAATGGTTGTGTGTGTGTATGTGTGTGTTGGCCCTGTGATGGATGGTTGAACTGTTCCCCCCTCCTTCGCCCAGAGATTGCTGAGATGGGCTCCAGCCTCCCCACAACCCTAATAAAGGATAAAGAGGTGTGGAAAATTAAATTAAATTAAATGTAGATATATCTACAACATGGCTGTTATTGTGAAACTATTTCGTGTTTTGCTCAGTTCTCTGCCCGGCCTTTAAAAACAAATTTACACCCATATCATTTAAAAATTTGTTCCCATTAAACGTAAAACGTGGGTAAAATGTTTCCTCTGAGGTGCCACCTGTTAGAAAGCCATGTATTTTATTAGAGTTAATCTTTCGATCACCCATCTGCAATGATACAATCTGTACAGTTGCACAGCAAATTCCACAACGCTAAAAGAAACTTCTGATTTTAGATTTGATTTTGATTGGATTTAGTTTATTTCTGTCCAATTAAACATAAAAAAACCACTCTGGGGGCTCGAAGTAATTTTAGTGCATGTCCAAGTCCACTTTTGTTAGTTTAACAGGGTGAAGCACCAGGCACATGGTTCACAAGGGGTGTACTCAATCTTTTAATTAATTATGGATGTGTTTTGGTGTCACATGCAATAAAAATCGTTCAGTAGTGTCATCTCTTATTTCCTTTAAGCGCCAGGTGTGGCTACACATCTGGAGGATTTCTATTTACCAGTTAATACAAGAGCAGAGGAAATGGGTTTGCTTGAAAGTGAAAGTGAAAGCATGCAAGCAGACGATCTCACTTCAACATAATCATGAGCATAACGTAGATCAGTTTTCTAGGTAAAAAGTAAGCAGGTGGCACGGTGGCACAGTGATTAGCACGTCCGCCTCACGGCAAGAAGGTCCTGGGCTCGATTCCCAGGCTTGGGGCGTTTCTGTGTGGAGTTTGCATGTTCTCCTCATGCTTGCGTGGGTTTCCTCCCACTATCCAAAAACATTCACAATAGGCTAATTGGCTGTTCCAAATCCCTGTACTAAAACACTGCATCCATCCAAAGGTAGGGTCAATATAGACTAGTCTGAGAGGCTGGGACTAGATGTCAACTACCCGATATCAACTACTAACTAAATCTACAAGTAAGGAGACTGGTTTTCCCCTCCATGGTCAGGTTGTACATTGGTCCTGTCCCTAGCTTAGAGGCAACGACCCTCCTGACTTTTCTACCCGATGGTACACCAAGGTGGTACAGAGCAAACTGTAACAATCCCTGATTAACAAATCCAGGCATATGAAGCCATATATTTATTCATTCCTTTTCTGAGCCCCTTAATCCTAATTAGTGTTGCTGGGAGGCTGTCACCCATCTCAGCCGACTCTGGGTGAGGGCGGGGTACACCATGAACAGCTCACCAGATGACTGCACGGCCAACACTCACACAACCATTCACACTCACTCTCACACTCACGGGCAATTTGGAACCACCAATCAACCTCCTGTGCATGTAGTGCAGCACATGATTGCAAATATAACAAGAATCGTTCAAATAGTGATACAAGCATGAAATTTGGTACATGTACTCTTCACATCCCACACTTTTCAACAATACTGCTGGCCACGCAAAAATCCAAGATGGTGACCCCAAAATCCAAGATATCCACCAAAAAATTGGGTTTTTTCTTTATAACTTGAAATGCATTGATTTTAAGCCCCATAAATGTATCAGCTTTGTAGAGATTTTGGTGCCAAACGCATGTCTGTATCTCTTACAGTTCTTGAGATACACCACCCCTGTAAAAGCAAAAAATTTACCATTCATAGTTGTTAAGTGAATTCTGTGATATGAAAATGTTATTTTCATAACCTATTTTATTATGAGTCTGCAGAAGTACAGGGGTGGTGTATCTCAAGAACCATAAGAGATACAGACATGTGTTTGGTACCAAAAATGTCCAAGATGGCTGCCATTAACTTGAAGTACTCGTATCTTAGCTATGAACTCGTATCTTAGCTATTAACTATGAAACATGAATATTTAGTGTGCACATATGTTTTCGGTCTATGAATCCAATAGGGCCATTGCATTACATAGTCATTAATAAAAACTTACAGATGCAATAGAGCGAATGTCAGCACACCCCCAGGGCACATTGGTGACATCACTGCTGTGTAACTCATCATGGGGTTCAGTCTCAGCTGATCTAGATATACTAATGCTTTATTATAGTTGTAGTTACCGCTCTTCAACAGTCTGGGCTTCAGCAGATGTGGGTTGCATTTGGGCAAGGTCAGAGCCTGCGCTGGATCAGTGTGCATGACCTATTTCACTATGTTGGCCAGGAGAACGTCAAAGGTATGTTACTCTTTCATGCCTTTACAGGGTGTGACACCGTGTCAGCCTTCCGCAACAATGGCAAGAAAATTGCTTGGCATCCATGGGACAAATGTCCAGAGGCCTCGCTTTATTCTCCAAACTGAGTATTTACCCTCCCACAGTGGAGGATTGTGACCTAGAGATTGTGGAGAAGTTTGTCAACCTAATGTATGGCAGATCCAGCACTGCTGCTACTGTGGATGAGGCCAGGCTTGACATGTTCGCCAGTAAGAAGAGGCCCTATGAGTCAATCCCACCGACCAGAGCAGCTCTGCTCCAACACTCCAGACGTGCTGCCTACTAGGCTGGTTGTGTGTGGGCCCAGGTGACCCAGTGTCAGCCAGAGGCAGAGGACCTCTGAAGGAAGGTTGGTGAGGAATGGCAGGTCTTCTGGACAGCCGACCTTCCAATATCCAAGAGTTGCCAACAGCTCACCAAATGCAGCTGTAAATCTGGCTGTCATGGCAGGTGCAAGTGCTACAAACTGGGTCTGACTTGTATAGCACTGTGCAGTTGCAAATGTGAGGTCTAACTTTACACTCTTGTGGTCTTATTTGTGAAGGGATTGGGCTGTTCATATGTGTCATCAATACATAGGATCTTCTTTCACATTTACATATTTTATTTATAAATACAATTATTTATCAGGAAATCCATAAACCCATTTTTTGCTCTCCCAAGTCTATAAAAGTCCCTATATTCTGCATCTCAAGAATTGTAATAGATCCAGATATGCACGTTAAAAATATCCACAATACCCAACTTTATATTCATATACTTTCACACATTTATGGGGTTTTAAAACCAATACATTACAAACTTATAAAGGAAAAAACACATTTTTGGGGCCACCATCTTGGATTTTTGCGTGGCCAGCAGTATTTTTGAAAAGAGTGGGATTTGAAGAGTACATGTACCAAATTTCATGCTTTTATCACTATTTCACAATTCTTTCACTTATCTGCTCCACTGATGTTTTTGGACTGTAGGAGGAAACCGGAGTACCCAGAGGAAACCCACACAAGCACGATGAGAACATGCAAACTCCACACAGAAACGCCCCGAGCCCGAGAATCGAACCCAGGACCTTCTTGTTGAGTGCTAACCTCTGCGTCACCATCATACTCACATTCACACCTAGGGGCAATTTAGCATGGACAATTAGCCTAATGTGCATGTCTTTAGACCATGGGAGGAAACTGGGATAACTGCAGGAACCCCACACAATCAAGAGGAGAACAAGTAAACTTCCTGTAACCATAATTAAAGGTGCTCAACTGCACACCAAACATTTATATCAAAACTGTAATAGCAACCATAATTTATACTTTATACATGCAGTGCATAGTCTGAAAACTGTCTAACACACACGCACACACAACAGGCATAATACACCACTCATAATACAGAACTACAGGGCAACGTACAGGGCAACGACGTGTCACAAATTAAATGTGACCGGAGAGTCTAAATTCCTCGGTGTGGTCTGAAACGAGAGGCAGGTGTGCGTGATTACTCTGACAATGAGCAGGAGACAGTAAGGGTTTGTGAAGAGTGATGGGAAAATAATGAATGCCTAGCACAGAAAGAATTACAGGCTCATTACTCATGTGTGTAAAAGACAACAGCATGTTTTAATGATCTTAATTGAGGTAAGAGCCCTGAGGCCTTTTCAGATTTCCCATGTCATAAAACATGTAAATATTACCTGTAGTGACAAAAGCAAATAACAAGCAGTTTTGCGAAAGAGAACAATATCGTACACTCCCTGCAAGTTTCAATAGTAACCGGGATTACCTGAAATCCTGGTCCTTTCTGCAAATATTCAACCTGCCAAACACAGGGCAGCAGTACAGAATCATAGCGTGGGAAAAAAAAAGCATCTCTGCCGAAGCTCGGTCTTCCGGGAGCAGCAGAGTAGAACCGCTGCTCCTCCGCGTTGAGAGGAGCCAGTTGAGGTGGCTTGGGTGTCTGATTAGAATGCTTCTCGAACCCCTCCCTGGTGTGGACTTTCGGGCATGTCCGGCTGGGAAGAGACCCCGGGGTCGACCCAGACCATCGATGATTGCAGTTAATTCATGAAGGGAAATCCAGCTTGTACATCCCTTCTTTGTGAATTACTAGCTGAGTGTAACTCTGGGTTTACTCTGAGGCTGAGAGAATCGTGAGGCGGGTGGGAGGTTGGTGGATTGAGTCATGATGATCCTGAGGGAACTTGGCGGATTCGGGATGATCGCGCTGATCGTGTCAAAATTTTTGACCGTAAAAATTTTTCCCTGCGAATATTACGATGTATTATTTATTTATATTTATTATTTAAATATACTTATTTATTTGACACCAATCGTGATAGAACATAGGAATCATAGTAGAGAGCAGTGCAACTTAACAGCATAACATGCTTTATTCACCATACCTCAGAAGGGAGTTAACTAATCTAATAACTAATTTATGACTCATTTATTTCCACTGAGATACAGCTGAGAATAAATAAATAAATAAACCCACTAGTATGACACGTGATTTGCAATTTTATTTGAAAAATAAAGTAATTATTTTTTAATAAAAATTTTTTTATTAAATATTATTTATTGTTTTAAAAAAAGAAAAAGAACGAATATTATTTATACTAGTTGTGAACGTTCGTGAAGGCTGTAGTCAGGCATAAACACAAAGCAACCACGTTTGTCGGCAGTCTGTACACAGGATCTATTAATACAGTCAGTTGCACAACAGCTCTTTTCTAGACCTTCTTTATTTTAGATCTGGTTATTTGAATTTGAATTTGAATTTGAATTTTTGTTTTTTTGGGATTTCCGTGGCGTTATAGTTGTGTAAATTCCTACTAAGGTGACTTTGCATGCAATCCTTATATTGTATGCTATTGCACCTTCTACTGTTCAACCAATACGATTACTAGGGAAAAGTAAAAGATTATTTGCTTCATTGTTTTGAAATTTCCTTTAATGTGAGTCAGTAATAAATTTATACTGTGATTTATTAATACAGAATATATTGTTAGATGTCTCTAAATAGGTCCTGAACATTCCAAGGGATGGGGTGTCAAAACAAGGTACATTTTGTTTAGTGACAATGTGAATAGTTTAGATAAAATCAGGACAAATGCACATGACTTACATTCATTGTATTCTTTTGCATTGTCTGATTACTGCCAGAACTGATAGCGTTATTGATTAGAATGCAGCTAGAACCGGTTTTATCAAACCTAGAAAAAAAGTGTGTGATGTCATCATGCCAAGATATAGAGCTTTCTAGGACCCATCAGATTAAATAAAATTTATTCATTCATCACTGTTTATTCTAATTAAGGTCTCCACCGAGTCTTGGTCGAGGGCGGGGTCCACCCTAAACAGCTCACCAAACCATCGCAGGGACAACACACGTGAACGTGTGCGTCATAAACACTTTTTCATGGAAAAAGAACAAGTAATACATCCTCACACAGGTGAGAAAGAATGTGTGTGACCCTCGCAGAACAAAAACCAAGTCAAAACATGAACAAGGCCTGAGAGCAGGGGCCTAAGGGACAGGCTTCCACAGCCTCAATCAACATGACCGAGGCCAGAAAAAATGAAGACACGAGATGCAGAGTATAAGAATCATAACATTTACATAATTAATGTAAAATGTAAAAGGCAGATAAAATGATCAATCATGAACATAGACCTTTCTGTTTAATATCTGTATACTGGTATTTTTGCCATCATCTTTTCTTATTGGAACGGACACATCCACTCCAGTGTCACTATTTCACGCACTCATGAGACTGAAATGGACTCCAAATGGCAGCCTTTTCTAACCGGCTAATGCAAAAAATGGATTTCAGCAGATTGCAAACCACCTGAAGATGAACAGATACATATTTTCAGTGTGACAGGAGAGTTTGGAAGGTTTTCCTTTTATTTCACTTTAAAGAAATCCTGAAACATCTGAAGGAACTGAAGGAAGCATGGTCAGTAATTTTAGCAAGCTGAAGTCAGAGACTGGTGGACGATTACACAAAACACAGACAAGTTACTTCTGCACTTACTTTATCTACAAATCTTCTGGAGAAAAAAGGTTTGTTCCCAAGTACATCACCTTGGCTCTGTATTAGAGGCTGAAATGGGTACTTGCTTCATCCCATTTTAAATCAGCCACAGTTTTCTCCAAAGCTAAATTTAAAGATCGATCATTTTCATTTGCACGGTGGCGCAGTGGTGTGCACGTTCGCCTCACGGCAAGAAAGTCCTGGGTTTGATTCCCAGCCTCAGGGTGTTTCTGTGTGGAGTTTACATGTTCTCCCTGTGCTTGTGTGGGTTTCCTCTGGGTGCTCCGGTTTCCTTCCACAGTCCAAAAACATGCACAGTAGCACAATAGGCTGTTCCAAATCGCCCCTAGGTGTGAGAGTGAGTGTGAATGGTTGTGTGTATGTTGGCCCCCGCGATGGCCTGGTGAGCTGTTCAGGATGTACCCCGCTCTCACCCAGAGTCGGCTGAGATGGACCCCAGCCTCCCCGCGACCCTAATTAGGATTAAGCGGCTTAGAAAATTAATTAATGAATGAAGCAATGAGTTCTTGGTTTCCATCTTTGCATATTGAAGGTTATGTGAACTTACTGACGTGTCACACTGACAACCTTAGCATTTCTGAATAAACTAAAGCTTTATGTTTGCATCCCATTACTCAGTTTTAGCATTTATAAAGATAAATAGTACATATGTTAATATTAACTAGAGGGACAGCCATGGAATGGATAGTGTAGCAAATGGGCCCTATATGGGTACAAGGTTTAACTCCCTCATGTGCTCGTCTTACGATACGTAAATCCTTATATTGTTCCCTATTAATGTTCAAGGTCAAAAACTACGGTCATCTGAAAGGGTGTGTACGGTTTCCTAGCATTCCCTCACTGCATCCATGGCTCTACGTCACTGTGTTTCTGGGATAAGCAATTTCGACTCTACCATGTTAAATGTCTCTCCAAAAATCTTGTGACCTTGCTCTGACCTTGACCCTTTACACAGACATTCCAAAATTATATCCTCACTGGGAATCCGGCAGAGCGGTGTCCCCACCAAGTTTGGAGAAAATCCGTGGATGGGTGTGGGTCAGGATTCTGTTCGCAGGGGAAAAAAAAACACTGGTGATCGCCTTACCGCCACCAAAACTCTGCTGTGGGTGAAGGTAATAAATTCATTGATTCATTTTCTAAGCCGCTTAATCGTAATTAGGGTCGAGGCTGGTGCCCATCTCAGCCGACACACACACACACACACAACCATTTACACTTACTCTCACACCTAGGGGCGATTTGGAACAGCCAGTTAACTTACAGTGCATGTTTTTGGACTGTGGGAGGAAACTCGAGTACCGGGAGAACTTTCAAACTCAGTGCAGAAACGCCCCGAGCCCGGGAATCGAACCCAGCACCTTGTTGCTACGAGGCAGACGTGTTAACCACTGCACTACCGTGCCGCCCGGAGGTAATCAATACATTTTAAAAGTCAATTCTCGTTTCATTTGGCAATTATAATGAATTTTATTTTACAGTTATCTCCCTCTCGATTCAACAAAAACAAAAATACAGATATACACATCCATCCATCACAACTGACAGTTAAGGCATTTATAAATATCCCACAGTTCTGTGTTACATGTAGTGTGTGGTGTGTAGTGTGTAGCATTAACGTAAACTACTGGCGTGGAATAACAAGAGGGGCACAGAGATCAGTCACAAAGGACTCATTTACAGCATCATGTGGATTTGTGAGACGGAATGAATTCTTTAGTCTGCATTTGGTCACGTCCTCACCGGCAGAAGTGCAGTTTGACTTGTTTCGTTGTTCCCTTCGCTGATATGTTTATAGAAGGCACTAAATGTGCGCGCACACGCACACGCACACACACACCCACACACACACCCACACACACACCCTCTGAGTCAGGGTGGCACAGTATGTGTCAACATAGCATGATCTACATGTCTGACAGGTCTTCATCCATGCCTCTGTGTGCGCAGGTGAGCAGGTGTGTGTGTATAAACGTGTGCACGTGTGTGTGTGATCATCAATCACGTTCAGGTCCTCTGCGTTTCGACGAGTGCTCTTCCAACAGCAGGTGAACCTGTGTAAAACACACCACCACCACATTACACCACCTACAGTGCTGTTTAAGATTGGCCAGTAGGGTGTGGGCGGAGCTATGGTTACCTGGGTGTCCAGGATTCGCTGGTAAGCAGGGGAGGAGAGTTCTTCCAGCGTCTCAGCCACTGGCTTGTTGAGTGTTTCTGGGAGGAAGAGTCCCATGGCACCGGCTGATAATCCGGTCAGGCAGAACACCATGAACGGCATGGACGCATGTAACACTTTCTGAACGATTATTAAAAAACATCGAATTATTAATATATCACTAAAAATACGGTATGTTAAAAATGGATATAACAAGATAAAAAACTAGGTCAATACAGCCATATACACTCCTCGGCCACTTTATTAGGAATACCTGTACAACTGTTTATGCATGCAGTTTTCCAATTAACAGAGTTTGGGGAAGCAGCACAGTACAGGTGCAGCTCAAGACCTTCAGTTAAAGCACACAGGCGTCACTCGCACTGATCTTGACCATGGGATCATCATCACCATCATCATCTTCCTCTTGATCCGGGGTCGGGTCACGGGGCCAACAGCCTAAGCAGTGAGTTCCAGATGTCCCTCACCCCAGCCACTTCCTCCAGCTCTTCCGGGGGGACACCGAGGCGTTCCCAGACCAGCCGAGAG
>JAQMYF010040640.1:0-10467 GCA_030014195.1 Neosilurus mollespiculum | reverse complement strand
CAAAAGGGGGTCCAACCTGTTACTAGCATGGTGTACCTAATAAAGTGGCCGGTGAGTGTATATATATATATATATATATATATATATATATATTACATTCATGCATACATACACAACAACTGGACATAAGTAAATACACACTCAAAACTTCAGAATGAATATTTGCTGGTCGAAGAAGAGGCTTGCGTCTTGCTGCTCAGCCCTAATAGCCCATTTGATGAAGATAGCACATAACAGTTTTTGAGCTGGTTTGGATGTTTGTGGCCTTGGAACAGGGATTTTTCTTCACTGCTCTCTTCAAGGATCGAAGGCATCTTTCTGATAGTCCAGGTCGACCTAGTCGTGGATCCGTGGTGGTCTTACCTTCACCGTTGAACTTTTTTACTTTTGACAGAGGAATATTTAAATTGTTGGCTTTTTGTCACTTGCTGATGCCACCATCTGACTGACCCACAATTCGGCCTCTTTATACATTTGACAATTTTTGAGCTCCTGGAGTGCGAGGCATGCTTGCATTACTTTAGCACAACTTTGTGCACCTTTATACAGCAGTCTGACTAGTGTTCTAGGGTTCTCATTTCTGCTCTTTAAACAGACTCATCACCATCTGAAATGCAGCTGATGATAGTGGTGTCTGCAAATTTGAGTTCGTCTGCAAATTTGATGATGGTATTGGAGCTGTGTGTGGACCGAACCAGTGCTAAGCATCAGTGTGGATGATGTCACACTGCCGATCCACACCACCTGTCATCTGCCCATCAGGAAGTCCAGGATACAGTTGCATAACGAGACACTGATGCGCAGATCCTGGAGCTTCGTAACAAGCCTGAGATGAGATTATAGTGTGGAAAGTGGAGCTGTAGTCAATAAACAGCATCAATTAAGTGTTCTTGTGGTTCCAGTGTAAAAGTGCAGTGTGCAGAGCCAGAGCTATTGCACCGTCTGTGTATTGGTTTGACCGCTGGTGAACTGAAATGGGTTGAGTGTAGCAGGCAGTAAAGACATGTAGCTTTGATTATACAATAATTTGATGTAAGCTGTGATTATATGCTCAAAGCACTTCATGATGATGGAGGTTAAAAATTTATGTGAAAACATCTGTCAGTTCCTGAGATTTTATAATAGCATAAGCTTATTATTTTTTAGCTTGTTATGGTTTGAACCTCGATGAAATACCAGGACCCAAAAGTACACCTGGAGACACAAGGGAAGTTAAAATATTTATTAAATGGAAATAGGAGAGAGGGGGTAACCAGGGACCCAGAGGGGTGAGGAGTAATCCGTGGAGACGGGGTGAGGTTAGAGGGCGCTGGGCGAGCAATCCGGAAGAGAGCAGATCCCGCATCGCAGAGGTAGGGCGGAAGCACTGAGTGAGTAGTCCGGAAGCGAGCGTATCCCATGTCGCAGAGGTGGGGCGGAAGCACTGAGCGAGTAGTCCGGAAGAGAGTGTATTCCTTGTCGCAGAGATGGGGCGGAAGTGCTGGGGCTCGAGGAGGCACTGGAAGGAGAAAAAGGAGACAACCATAAGTTATCCGTAATGAAATACACAAAGATAAATCACTTAAGCTAGCGGTTCTTTAAGAGAACTGGCCGAGATACTGCATAGGCAGCGAGAATACTCTGGCGCCGGAAAAGCCTCCCCGCCGGGCTTAAATGCCGATGGTGATTCCCGGTGATCCGGAGTAGGTGTGCAGGAGTGGGTGGAGCCGGTGGCGGTGGGAGCCGCCCCATTTCTGAAAACAGAATGCAAAAGACACCATGCAAGAAAACAAAGACAAAACAACCCCTACAGGAATGCCATCACCACATAACTTATATATTTATTATTATATATTGTTAAAATTAAAGCTCAATTTTGCCTACAGTCATGTCGTACATGTGGGCATTCATGTATAAAAGCCCATAGCACCAACCTATTAACCAATTTTCATCAACTATGACTTAAAATAACCCTCTGATGATAGTGAATAATATTTGCCAGCAGCAGTATTGGAAAGAAATTTCTTCTAATTTTTACAGCTTCTTATAAACATTTTTATAAAAAAAATATAAACATTCCCATTTTTGCCTGGGCAAAAGTCTTGCCGCAAAGACATAATTTCACTTTCATGACTATATTTTTTACAGAAAAATAATCAACTGGCCTTGTTTATAACTATCATCATTCTTCTTCATCCATGGTCAGGTCGCAGGGGCAGCAGCCTAAGCAGTGAGGTCCAGACAACCCTCTCGCCAGCCACTTCCTCCAGCTCTTCCGGGGGGTTCCCAGACCAGCTGAGAGACATCTCCCAGCATATTCTGGGTCGACCCCGGGGTCTCTTCCTGGTTGGACATGCCCGAAACACCACACCAGGGAGGTGTTCGGGAGGCATTCTAATCAGATGCCTGAGTTACCTCAACTGGCTCCTCTCAATGCGGAGGAGCAGCGGTTCTACTCTGAGCTCCTCCCGCATGGCTGAGCTTCTCACCCTGTCTCTAAGGGAGAGCCCACCACCCTGCGAAGGAAGCTCATTTCAGGCTGCCTGTATCCGTGATCTTGTTCTTTCAGTCACTACCCAAAGCTCGTGACCATAGGTGAAGTTTGGAATATAGATCGACTGGTTAATAGAGAGCTTTGCTTTTCAGCTCAGCTCCCTCTTCACCATGATGGACCGGTACAAGCCCTTCTTTACAGCAGAGGCTACACCGGTCTGCCTGTCGATCTCCCATTCCATCCTTCCCTCACTCGTGAACAAGACTCCGTGATACTTCCAGCTTTCAGTTGAGAACCATGGCCTCGGACTTGGAGGTGCTGATTCTCATCCCGGCCGCTTTGCACTCAGCTGCGAATCGCTCCAATGAGAGCTAGAGGTCCTGGCTCAATGAAGCCAAAAGGACAACATAATCTGCAAAAAGCAGACATGAGATCCTATGGCCACCATACCATAACCCCTCAACACCTTGAAATTTTGTCCATAAAAATTATGAGCAGAACTGGTGACAAAGGACAGCCTTGGCGGACTCCAACCACGACTGGAAATGAATTCTGAGAACTGGCTCTGCTGGTACAGAGACCTAATGGCCTGTAGCAATGGGTCCGGCACCCAATACTCCTGGAGCACACCCCACAAGATAGCCCGAGGGACACAGTTGAAAGCCTTCCTCTAAATTCACAAAGCACATGTGGACAGATTGGGCAAAGTCCCATGTCATCTCCAGGATCCTGTAGAGAGTGTAGAGCTGGTTGAGAGTGCTGCAGCCAGGATGAAGACCACATTGTTCCTCCTGGATCTGAGGTTCGACTATCGGTTGGATCCTCCTCTCCAGTACTCCTGAATAGACTTTCCCAGGTAAGCTGAAGAGTGATTCTATGATAGTTAGAACACACCCTCCATTCCCCCTTTTTAAAAGGGGGAACTACCACACCAGTTTGCCAATCAAGAGGTACAGCCCCTGATGACCATACAATGTTGCATAGACCTGTCAACCAAGACAGCCCTACAACATCCAGAGTTCTGAGATATTCAGGGTAGATCTCATCCACCCCCGGAGCATGACCACTGAGGATCTTTTTGACTGCCTCGGCAACCTCAGCCCCAGCAATGGGTGGACCCCCACCTGAACCCCCAGGGTTTTCCTCTTCCACAGAGGGCATGATGGTGGGATTGAGGAGGTTCTCGAAGTATTCCTTCCACCTCTTGACAACATCCCCAGACAAGGTGAGCAGCTCCCACTTCCACTATGAACAGTGTTTGTGGAGAACTGCTTCCCCCTCCTGAGGCATCGGTGGTCCAGAACCTTTTTGAGGCCAACTGATTCATTTTCCATGCCCTCACTGAACTCTTCCCACACCCGAGATTTTGCATCGGTGACAGCCCGGGCTATAGCACATTTGGCCTGCGTGTACCTGTCTGCTGCTTCGAGAGTCCCACAGGCCAAAAAGGCCTGATCGGCCTCCTTCTTCAGCTGGACAGCCCCCCTTACCACAGGTGTCCACCACCAGGTTCGGGGGTTACTGCCACAACAGGCACCAATAATTTTGCGGCCACAGCAATGGGCTGCCGCCTCAATAATGGAGGCACAAAACATGACCCTTTTGGATTCCATGTCCCCTGCTTCCTTTGAGATGTGATTGTAGCTCTGCCCGAGGTGGGAATTAATGGCCCTTCTGACAGGAGACTCAACAAACGTTCCCAGCAGACACTAACTACACACTCGGGCCTTCCAGGTCTGGAGGGTGGCCTCCCCTGCCATTGGAGCCAGCTCACCACCAGGTGGTGATCGGTTGACAGCTCTGCTCCTCTCTTCACCCAAGTGTCCAGAACATTCTGCCACAAGTCTGAAGACACGACTACAAAGTCGATCATTGAACTACAGCCTAGGGTGCCCTGGTGCTATGTTCAAACATGATGTTCGTGATGGACAAAACAACAACAAAACACCATTCGGGTTCAGATTGGAGAGGACATACCTACCAATCACACCCTTCCAGGTCATACTGACGTTGCCTACATGGGCATTGAAGTCTTCCAGGATGACGAGGGAGTCTCCAGGGGGAGCGTTTCTGTTTCGGGCTAAGCCTGGCCAGGCTCCATGGGCAGAAGCCCGAGCACCAGGTATGGCTCCAGGGGGGACCCCGGTAACCCATGTCCGGGCAAGGGAAACTGATACCTTGTATTTTCTCGATCCAAAGGGGTCTTCTGAACCGATCTTAGTGTGAACCTTCACCTAGGACTTGTTTGACTTGGGTGACCCTACCAGGGGCATAATGCCCCCAATAACATAGCTCCTAGGATCATTAGGAAATGCAAACCCTCCACCATGGTAAGATGGCGATTCAAGGAGGGGTGTTTACAACTAAATATATAATATTGTAGCAAATATAATATCATATTGAAAAATTCCTCTGCAAACATGCCACTGATCATACCAGAGTACCAGGTGATTGTCATGATGAATAATAATCATATTAAAAGAATCAGACACGTTCAAGATGTTCAAATTACAAATAATAAAAATTTGTAAGTGCTGCTAAAAATTATTGAGGCCCAAGACACTTGTAATCCATTTTTAATGCACAAGTAAGCTATTTTAGAGGGCAAATATCTGTTGATATTTATATCTGTTAATGTTACCAGATCTTACATAGCTTTGTGATACCTATGTACTGGAGGTAAACCATGATGTTTCTCTTTCATACATGACTGGCTATTCAGTGAACTCTGGATCCAGCAATTTTCTAGATGGTCAGTAACAAATTTGGTGGCATAGCAATATGATATTGAATTAATAATTCATCTCAAATATAATTTTTTCTTCATGTTTCTGCTAATGATAATTTCCATGTGTTAGGGCCTTGGTAAGCATGCCATGGTGTTCTAGTTGTGTCTTGTGCACGACCTGTATGGTGTATGGTAACCATTGCAAGAAATATGATGTACAGTTCATGCTGATGCAAACATTGCTAGCTATGAGTCCTAATGGAGCTTTTGAGGGAGTCACCAGGAGGCTAACAACAACTTTTGTGCAGCCAGTTGTTTTGTGGGTAGTTTTCCTTTCCCCCCAGTGCAGCTAACTGGGTTATCAAACGCTGGCCATGTCGCTCACTGTCTATGGTGAGAGACATGTAAAAGAACCATTGCTGATTTTCGTCAAGAGTAGGCTGCTTTGCCCTCTGTGTGTTTCTGCCCTGTGATGGGTGTACTCTGCCCTCGCCCACAGTTGCTGAGATGGGCGCCAGCCTCCACGCGACGCTAATTAGGATTAAGCGGTTCAGAAAATGAATGAATGAATGAATGAGTTTTCCTTGCATGACCTAGCTTACTTATGTGTACCAAGGGTGTCTGAAATTTCTTACTACTGCTTGCAAATTATTTTCATTTGCTTCTAGGAGATTGTGAAGGTTTCTACAGTTTTTGCAAAAGATTTGATAAATTGCCTCAAAGCTGCTTTAATACCTGTATTTTATGTACATTTACTTAATCAAGCACTTTTCTATTTTTTCACTAATATTACTAATTATATTTTACTAATTTCACTAATTACTTTGATACAGAGTTTGATGTAATATGATTGCGAAAAGACTTTTGTCCAGCCTAGTATGGATATGTTCGTCTTTTATTAACTGTAAAAATTATAAATAAATTTATAATTTCCTGTTGCTTCCACAAAACAATCTGTATACTTGTAGGATTAATGTAAGGCATAGTTAATGAAAATCAGTTAATAAATTGGTGAGATATGGGTATACATGAATGTCCACATGTGCGACAAGACTTTTGTCAATGACTGTATATCATAGATAAAAGTACAGTAAATCTTTGGGGAAAAAAACTTGCTCTGGATATTAATCTTCTAATTAAAATTATTTTGCTACAGTTAAACAACTGATACACATCTGCAAATCGAAAATCTCAAGCTAGTTTCCCTTATTTTACCAAATTTTCTGTTTCAGTTCTGAGACTTTGGTGGATAAAAAAATCTATTGACTTTTTATATTAAAAAAAAGTTAGTTTAAGGAACCCAACAAGGAATTAAGTGACAAATTATATTTTACTCTTTTATTTATACAATTATAGAAGCTGGGCAGCTATTATTACAGATGCAAAAATAAAATTATAGACTCCAAATTCAACTGTAAAAACGTAAGAAAACTTTTAATATAAGTCATCAACATGATTCATAACAGCATCAAAAATATTGCACAGGGATTAAGGCGTTTAGTCATGTTAGCCATTTTGTTAATTTAGTCACTTAAGACTTATTTAAAACCTCTTTCAGAGGAGTTGGCCAAAGAGCCAAGGATACATCCATCAGGTTGCTACATCCAGAATGAGGGTCACTCTTGAGCCTGAGTAGTTGAACCAAGTAAACCAGACAGTGATGAAGATGAGGACAGTGTTAATGATGTTGCGAAGTTACTGTTGAGGATGGCATCATGGTTACAGGAATGGCTGCAGGAGATAAAGGTGGCATGGGTGTCCACTGGACGGGCTGCTGATGCAGAACTTGAACTGCAGTAACTGGAACTTTTGCATATTTCTTTTTGGAGTTTGTATTCTGTCAGCCTGTTGATCCAACGATATTCCTTCTCCTCGACTCACTCTAAGACAATCTGCTCATCATCCATGCTCCAGCTTAAATTTTATCTTCTTTGCTCTGGGCTTCTTGGGCTTCCCTGCTGGGGCTGCTGAGGATGTGGAGGCAATTGAGACAATGGATGGACAAGGAGTTTAATTTGTTGTAAGTTTTTACTGTCCAGGCCTCGGTGTTGTGTCTCGTAAACGTTGTTAAGTGTCAAAGTCACTCATGTCTAGTCTTGTCATGCACTTCCGGTATTTTGTGGTTTTACTGTTTCCTCTCGTTTCAGACCCCGACTTCCTCCCTTTGTGTGATTTTCCCGCCGGGGTGATTATCTACCCCGCCCCAAATTGTGCGCACCTGTTCTCCCCTACCTTCATGCATAAGTAGTCCGCGGTTTCCTTTGTCCTGTGTTGGTTCGTTTCGTTTGTTCGTCTTCAGTCCCGAGCAGCACGAGCTAGCGGTTGCCCTTTAAACGGGTTTTTTTGTCATGATTCTTGCATCAAAGCTTTCATAGCAAGCGGATGTTGTTTATACTTTGTTTTTTCCTCGGAAAGTGAGTTTGTGTATCTTTTTGTTTTCCCCCGTCTGGGGAATGTTCTGTTGTACTTTGGTTTTCCTCCTTGTGATTAATTTTTGACATCTCATTAAAGCACGTGTGGAATTTAAACCCTGGTCTCATGAGTAGTGCATTTGAGTCCGCCAGTTCCATGTCAGAGCCCATGACACTCGGGAATCAGTTCGTCTGGGATTTTTGTGTATTTGTGCATATTCGGACTTTTGCAATTTGTTCATGTTTGGTTCTTTAATTCGTTATAGGGCAAAGACCGCTTTAAATTATCCCGTCTGTGTTACTGGTGAAGAAGTTTGATCCGGACCAGGCTAACTGTCGAACTTACATTAATGTTGTCTCAAAGAATGTCCAATGGGGGGAAATAGACTACCAAAAGATCATTTCATCAGATGAATAATAATGAAGTCTATAAAATCAAATCTCAGCATTTTTATTATCTCCAAAATAAAGACATTCAAACCCTAGGTAACCTTTAAGCAATTGAAGTCCTCTCTCACATTGGCTAATATTAATGTTCGATAGTCCAAAATCAGGAGAACACTGAACAAAAGTGGTGTGCATGACAGAGTTGCAAAGAGAATGTCACTGCACTCCGAAAATAATATCGTTGCCCTTATACAGTTCATTAAATTAAAATTAAAACCTTAATATAGCAAAAGTCAAATAATTTGTGCCACGAGTGTCAAAAGAAATAAAAATTTAAAGAACATAGTTACCTAAAAAAATCGTATTGAATTTTCCATTCATTCCACACAGACCCTACTGATCTCTGATTCGTTTGTAACAAGCTGCCTGTGCTGTCCTGCTGTCATGTACTGCCATTATATATCAGGAGAGATTGCCCACTTTGTTGATGTAGAAACAGTGGGGGGCCATCAGTTCAGCTCTTCAGGAGAGAGTGGATGGAAGGACTGTGAGGAGCTTTTACAGGGATATGGACTTTACTTAAATTCCACTGGTGACCTTTGACTCCTCTGCTGGTGTGAGCTCCTCAGATGTCTGGCACAAGGGTCCTTGAATCTGTGCAGAGCATTGTGTCTTTGGGTATTGTGTCCATGTCATTTAAATGTAATTTAATATTTAAAATATCAAAAAATCAAAAGCAGTGTCTGATTTATGTTAAATATGAAATAAACAATGATTGAAGCCATTAACTTTTGCCAGTTTCAAATGATTTACGAGGTTCTAGGTTCCTCTTTTTCATGGAGGGCTGCCAACAAATTTGTCCATATCTGTAAATAAACAGAATGAACTGTCTGGTCTGACTCTGCATCTTTTGAGCTTGTTCCACTGAGCCACATGGCAGCTCTGTAGAGGAGGACATTTGTAGATGTGAAGGGTTTATTTTAACATTATTAAAACACAACAATCTATAGTTATAAATAAATGTATGTTGATGATGACATAATTATGAATTCTATTTTCCATTTCTGTTGAGAGTAAATTTTTTCTAAATCCTATATAGTGCACCTTTAATGGGTCAAAGTATACTTTGCATTTGAGAGTATAACTGTACTTAGTACACTTATGTAAAAGATCCCTCTGTCCCTTTGTCTGTCCTCAGCAATGCATGAGTGCTCGAAGCGACTACAAGGCTGTCTAGCAGACATGTGTGAATCTGACTGGATTGGAAAGGAGGAAATGGACGTCATCACAGAGGTGTGCAATTATGGCACCACCAAGCTTTGTAGAAGAGAGTGTTTACATGGATTTGGTAGTGTTTATGTGGGTTGTTGGGGAGGCAAATGGAAAATTACTAAAATTCTGAGCCATAAAATTAAATGAAGGATATCGGTTGGTTAAAACTAGAAAACTTGGTTTTCATGCATACCATTTTTAAAGCAGATGTCAAGAGCACTAATAGAGTTAAGGTTCAGCTTTTCATATACATTTAATTTGTCTTGATTGTACTCTGAGTGGCACAGTGGTGACCACCTGTAGCATGTCCCCCTCATAGCAAAAAAGGTCCTGGGTTTGAGTCCCGAGTTTGGGCATGTCTGTGTGGAGTTTGCATGTTTCCCCCGTGCTTGCAGGGGTTTCCTCCGGGTTCCTCCATCATTCCAAAGACATGCACGTTAGGCTAATTGTCTTTTACAAATTGCCCCTAGGTGCCCTAGGTGTGAGTAAGTGTGAATGGTTGTGTGTGTTGCCCTGTGATGGTCTGGCAAGCTGTTTAGGGTGTGCCCCACCTTCACCCAGGGTTGGTTGAGATGTGCTCTAGCCTCCCCACAACCCTAGTAGTAGGATTAAGTTGTTCAAAAAATGAGTGTGTCTGATGAGTATTTCTGCATAAATATGATCTAAAACATCATCAGATTTTCTGAAAGTAGATCCAGTATTATGTATCTCTGGGTGGAAAAAGTATGTGAACATCTAGGAGGAAATTCAAAGCCATAGTTACCCACTCCAGGAGTGGTCCACCAATAAATGTCAGTCCATGAACAAGGTGTATAATAGTTCAGAAGGTCCAAAATAAACCTTAAGTAACCTTTAAGCAACTAAAGACCTCTCTCACATTGGCTAATGTTAATGTTCGATAGTCCACCATTAGGAGAACACTAAACAAAATTGATATGCATTGCAGAGTTGCAAAGAGAAAGTCTGAATGCTGAATTACAATTCTAATGAAGGAATTACTATTCTAGTGAATTCTGAAGGAAAATGTCAAGACCTCTGTCTGTGAACTGAACCTTAAGAAAAAGTGAATCATGCTGCAAGACAAAGGTATGAAAACTAAATAAAGTTTAAGGAAGAATAAATCCAACGCTATGGAATGGAAGTCAAAGTCCTGACCTTAATCCAATAAATGAAAAAAATTGTTGTGTGAGAAATAT
>JAQMYF010040639.1:0-10468 GCA_030014195.1 Neosilurus mollespiculum | reverse complement strand
TGATTCATTTCTGAGATTACAGACAATTAAACAATTAATCATAATGATTTAAATGGCCGTTAATGATGGAATCATCTCACACATAAACGTGCCACACAGCAGTGTATTCTATTTCATTCACGTGTAATTCTCTCTCCTGTTTCCTATTAAAACACTGTCTGTGATGATCATAATCCACCAGTGTGCACCAGACTGGCAGACAGAGTGGAATAGAGTGGAACCAGTGTGTAAAGTCTTCTACAGTACATCCCACCCCAGGTGGGTCTGAGTGGAGGTCTGTTAAACAGTGGAAGCCCCACCTCATACCGCCACTATCACATCACAATATTCATATATAAATTCTAACGTGCGTTCTACAGAAGTTAACCAGATCCCCACGACTGGTTTTCAACCAAACCCACGACGTGGTTTCATTAAAATCCCAGCAGTACATTCTCTTTATCACAGCACTTCCAGCCTGAATAGTACTGATCCTGAATGAACTCACCATCTCTCTCTCTCTCTCTCTCTCTCTCTCTCTCTCTGTCTCTGTCTCTCTCTGTAATAATAATAGAAATTTTCATAATAATAGCAGTTTTCATTTCATTTCATTTCATGAAATTCATTCATTCATTCTCTGAGCCGCTTAATCCTAATTAGGGTGGCAGGGAGGCTGGAGCCCATCTCAGCCGACTCTGGTGGAGGGCGGGGTACACCCTGAACAGCTCGCCAGACCATCACAGGGCCAACACACACACACACAACCATTCACACACACACTCACCCTTTGGGGCGATATGGAACAGACAGTTAGCCTCCTGTGTATGTTTTTGGATTGCGGGCGGAAACCGGAGTACCCGGAGGAAACCCACGCAGACACTCCAAGCCCGGAATCGAACCCAGGACCTTCTTGCTGTGAGGCAATCAGTAAGTTTAATAAGGGGGTTTTTGTATAATTAAGGATTTATCTGGAAATTGTGGCGTATTATGTGTAAAACGATTTGTAAATTGTGTAAGAAAAGCTTAGTGCGTGGTAAAGCTTAGTATATTTGCTTAATACTGCAGAGTATATTGTATATGGTAAACGGTATTTCACACGTCAGTCTCGTTAAGTTCAGCGGGAGTGAGCCAAGCTAGGAAGCAATGCAGTTTAAAAAACATAATGGAGGAGTATAGGATGTTCATCTTTTTGGAGCCACGTCTTTGCCTAGTTGCACCTCCTATGCCCTGAGAACAGCGGAGAACAGAAGCTGCTGCTACTTGATGCTGTTTAAAGGAACTTCTATGTTGATGACTGCTCAGATGACAGTCAGTGGCTTCAGAAGACCAAGCGGTTAAGCTGGCAAAAGACTTACAAGCCGTGTTATTAAGTGGGGTTCCCACCTGAACAAGTGGGGGAGTAACAGCAGGACTGTTCTGTCGTCCATCCCTAATGAACACCACACCACAGAAGTTAACACAACCCACGGCCACTGGACCGCGCTCTTAGCATTCAGTGGTGCACAGAGACTGCTGACCCAGAGACTGTACATTAGGGATGTGAATCTAACAACAAAACGATTCGGTTCAGAATCGATTCAAACCAATTTTTGATTCATAACCACTGCAAACAGGGAGAATAGGTTTCGCGAGCACGACAAACTATCGAGTGCGCACAAGTTACCTAAGGTTTCTCGTGCACACGAGAAACTTGACCTTTTTTTTCTTCCCGTGTCCCTTAAGGGGCACCGTACAAGCTCTTTCTTACCCGGAAATTATAAAATCCGAAGTACAAGCATTTGCCTTCATTGAAGACGGCGCTGGCTGTATTTCTTTTTCCTCATCCATAACAATGCTAGGCTAAAAGCTAGTTCTGTACCCGGCATTCACTGGAACAATTCACTATGAAGGCCGTTTGTGGACAAACGGTATGCGCTGTAAGGTTGGAAGCGCTCGAAAAAAACATGTTCTTAAAAACGAAAAATCGATTCTTGAAAATTGGAATCGATTCAAAATCCTAATAAATAAGAATCGCGATTCAGACGTGAATCGATTTATTTCCAGGACCCCTAACGCCCAGTACTGTCAGAAGTGGAAGGCAGACTTGGAACTACGAGCAGGCTTCAGATTTAAAACATGTGTAACGCAACAGAGTTTTGTGACCGAGAAGAGACGAGTTGAGTCGAGCCTGAGGCTTTTGACCATAAAGTGAACCTTGTGATCTTCTTAAGTAAAAGGGTAAAACAAAGTTATTTGATGGAGTTTTACTCACATCAGACTGGTTTCTCTTGCTTCTGGCGGCACATTTGGAAACATTAAAGGGAGCACCAACACATGGACAATAACACGATCCTGGGTCATAGGATGCAGAAGGCTCATGAAAAGTACTCCGGAGTACAAGTATGTATCCAGTGGCTGTAAATCCATTAATGAATATATTGATTATTCTTCTCTCTTTTGAAAGAACTCGACTAGAGCTAGGCAGGCATGTACACTTTAATGGCTCAGTCATCCCCTAACAGTCCATCATGATAAATCAGAATTCCTTTAGTACTAGGAGTGATTAATCAGAATTCCTTCAAAAGTGGGTGGAATTAGAGTCACTGAGTACCTAGAAATGTTCAAATAGGTCACCATTTACACCCATTGCCTCCCAATTGCATTCCACAGTTGCTTCTTGAACGCGTTTTGTTTTGATCACCCAGAACATCACTCGCTGAATAGATCTGCTTGTTCCAGTTGTTCCAGCTTGTGCTGGAAAACCCCGTCCAAAGTGTTGATCACTTCCAGGAAAAAACGACCGCTAATAATCCAGGGGATAAAATCACCCAGCTGTGTTTTAAAGGGTCATTTATGTTAAAGTGTCTGTATCACTTAAACACAAATTGTACTGTAAGGATGAACAAAACTGCTGCTCTTCAAGAATCAGAGACACCGACACACAGACAGAATAAATCACCGTTTTACATTTCAACAGTCTAGCCAGGCGTCTCCGAGTCATCAACCACAACTCTGTTTTCACTTCACACACACTCACACAGTTCGTATTCTCGTACCTGTACCAGCCGTATCACACTCTACTACAGCCTGCGCTCCGGTTCACCAAATAAACACATGATCACTTACACCGTATTCTGACAGAACACACCGGATGATTCAGTGATTAAAAAATAGAATATTAAATCATATTATTTCACTCAGACCTGCATGCTCAGAGTTTTTGAATAAATGTTGAGTGTATAAAGTGAGACTGGATGTTAAATCAGGTGTATCACAGTGAGCTCATGATCTTTCACTGCACCGTATCCTTGTTGATGAGGACTGTGATGACATCATTTCCTGATGTGTTTCTGCTGAAACCTGATGCTGTTTATCCTGAAGAGATTCAAATTTTCATACCTGACTGTGACTCTGTGACAGAGCCGTGGTCAGAATTTTAAACATTTCTGGGTAAGATGACGATGTTCTCATTCCACTCATCTGGGGTTTAAACTCGTCTCCAGATTCTTATCTAATCCGGGTCTCACATTTCACCTCCCTCAATCCTTTATACTGGAGAATTCAACACTTTCGATCAGATTTTTATCAGGGATCGTGCCTCTATATCCTACTTTTATAAAAGATGTATTGTTCTGTAAATAAAGAATACTGCAGCACGGTAAAGTCCTCAGTACATTAAAGAATAGTCGACCATAAGTAAATTATAGTAAAGATCGACAATCAGCTGTAACGTGTACGTACACTAAATTTATGGACACTTGACCATCTGACCCATATGTTGCTTCTTCCCAAAGTTGGTGCCACAAAGTTGAGAGCACGCAGTCGTGCGGAATGTCTCCATTTGCTGCCGGGTTACAATTTCCCTTCACTAGATCTAAGATACTCGAACCTGTTCCAGCACGACCGCGCCCCCCCGCACACACAGTGAGCTCCATGAGGACATGATGCCTTACAAAGGTTAGAGAGGGAGACCTCAACCCCACTGAACACGTTCGCGATGAACTAGCTAACCATCCAGGTGTCCTCACCTGACATCAGAGCCTAACCTTTATAACGCCCTTGTGAACGAACGATCACAAATCCCTACAGCCCAAAATCTAGTGAACGGAAGAGAGAAATTTATTAGTGGAAGAGAGAAATTTATTATAACAGCAAAGACAAAACCTGGATTCCAACCATCAGAAACACATATGAATGTTATGGTCACGTGACCATAAACTTTTGGTCATATAGTGTATTTAGCCCTTTGGTTAAGCGCATTTGAAGCCCAGTAATAAATTACGAGATATGAAATTACACCAACTGACACTGATGGTACTCCCCAACCATGGAATTCACGTAAAGAACTCAAACTACAACGTGCCTGACGTGATTTCACGTTTAAAAGTTCAGATATATTTACACATGTAAATGGGAGGCATTTATAATTACACACGAATCGAGGACATAATCCCGACATTCCTTTAGACCAGTTCTAACAGCTGTAACCTTGTCATTGTGTAGAGAAACTAACCGCTAAACATGCTGCGGTGTGGTGGGTGATAACAGGGTATCTGAGGTATGAGCCCACTTAACCACTTCACCTACTTAAAATCTAAATCCCTCTACTAATTATCAACAATCAAACTGTAAACATATAACTATAATTCAGCCACTTACTACTGTAACTCCTGTGATGTCCCACGTGGGAGAAAAAACTAAATACCTTTCATAGCCTGTCAGTGCTAATAAATAGCCAATAATCCTCTTCATTATAATTAGATAATTTATTAATTAAAATATACTGTCCCTAGGCCACGTAATTCAGTTTTCGGCAAATGAGGATTTTTAATATAAAATTATTTACATAAAGGCGTATACAAATGTGCACGTGCATGGCGCTCATCATAATTACACATTCATTTCATATGAAATGTATATTTTACATCTATATTAAATTCTGTACAGAGGACTGTAGATCTAATCCCTGTCCTGCCATTAACATGTTTCCTCACAGTAAACCAGAACTATTACAAAAGTGTTTAGTGAACACGAGAAGAGAAAACTATGAGTTTTCATATTTTCATAGTTTCAAGTCAGTTTTATTGGTGTTTGCATTATCAGGAATCCTGCTGATATCGCCATCATTATAATTTCACGCTGTCATAAAATAATAATCACTGGAATTATTTCACACTTTTCTGTCTAGACGTAATAAAACAATAAAAGTTCCCGATCTTATGTACGATACACAGTTTATCTGTTTACAGCTGCAGCTTTTAGGTGGGTTATAAACTCACTTTCAACATTTATGAGTATATGAAATATTTTAGTTTTATATATATATAATTGGATTGGATATAAGGATTGTTAACCTATATGTCACTAATAACAACAGCCTTCCACTTTGCACCTGTATGTAGCCTGTGTATATATGCTTAAGAGCCATGCCCCAGGAAGCCTGTTCTGCTACTTATTTTGGGTGTAACTTGGCCGCTATTCCAAGCCCGCTAGCCGCAAAGTACAGCGGCTCGCTTAATCACCTGCAGCATCCAGTGGTTATCTAGATGAGTGGTTTTCTTCTCTGTGGGTAAATTGTGCAGAAGAAAGTGGTCTGCATGTACATTCTGGCTGTTTGTGCTCTCAATTACGGGTATCACACTGACTTTTAATCCGACTTTCAAGCCTATAATGACCGCCGGCAAATCTAGAACGATGTGCACCATGTTTACGCTTCACCTGAACAAAAGGCTTAAACACAGTTAAACCTACACGTCTCCTTAACACACATTATCACGCTGTGCGGATTTGGAGGCTCAGTGTTCACGCAAGCGCAGATGAGACGTGAACACCGCTTAGTGCTGTATAATAAAAGGAACAGGCTGACGTTTCCTCACAGTGTTCACATCACCACATGGAAACAGTCCAGTTTATGATGTCTGGTACGGGTGGTGCAGTGGTTAGTGTGTCCACATCACGGTCTTCTGTGTGGAGTTTGCATGTTACACTCAGAGGGTGTCCTCCGGGGACTATGGGGTTTCCTACAGTCCAAACACATGCGCGTTAGGCTAATCAGCTGTTCCAGCTTGCCCGCTGGGCATGAGTGGAAATGGTTGTCGGCCCTGCAATGGTCTGGCGAGGTGTTCAGGGTGTACCCCACCTTGTATGGTAAAGCCCAGATCTTACCAACATCGCTACATAAAATGAACACCGAACCGGCAAAACACCGAACCCTACACGACCCCAGCAAGACTGCGGGACGATTGTTCTCAAAATCTGGCCGAACGTTTAAGGTTTTATTTAACTGTTTGAATAGATTACTTTATATATAGGTTACTTTAATCAACTGATTTATTTCTTTATCTGATATGGAAGACATGAAACCTCCCTTTGTCACCAGTCACGATTTCCATACAGCCAGCGTTACCTGGGCAACGCCCTAGCTTTATAAACCAAACAAACTGTGTGCTGGGAAATAAACACCCAGCAGTCAAACAAACACAGACAAGGAAGCGTTCAATTAGTTACACCCTTTTCTGCCATGTAAATCAATCCATTCTCACTCTCACCGCCACTCTCACTGCCGCTCTCTCTCTCTCTCTCGCCCTCAAACTTTGCGGTTTTTGCTTCCTGAGAAGACCGAACAAGCAAATCTCTCTCACACTCACTCGAACGGAGCACCTCGGAGCCCAAACATGCAGGTTTCTTACCTCCACGCTGCTTTCTGTGAGTATCTGCACCTTAAATTTAACTTTATAAAACACCTGGAGCACTTTATTCATCACAGGGTTATTAAATTCAGGATTAGAGAGAGATCTGAACAGCTCCAAGTTTTCACACATGTTAATGTGAGGTGCATCTCATTAAAAACATCATAATAATAACAACAAAAACAACAACAACAACAACAATAAGAAGAATAATGACAATAATAAAAATTGCAGTTGTAGTTTTAATAATGCTTTCACTTAATTACATTATAACCATGAGGACTACATCCTTATTCGTGAATCAGTAATAAGTGTATTATTACATAAAGTCCTGCAGGATCAATAATGCATCATTCTGGTTATTTACACAGAGAACTTTATACACTAATCTATTGCACAATTGATATTGTTTTGGTTTTTGTTTACACATCGTGCTGTTTCAGTCTCACACACTTAACTGTAATAAGATTTTACAGTTCGCGTTAGTTTAAAAGGTTATAATGAATAAATTTAATCACATCTTACTTTTGATCCTTTTTACCCCAGCGACCCCTTTGCGTGATGCTAAGCTAAGCTAAGCTAAACTAACCTAAGCTAAGTTAAACTAAGCTGAGCTGGTTTCTTCACAGATTGTGTTTGTTAGCTCACCTGCTAACTGTTGTGGAAACAATTCTTCGTCGCTTTTTAATTCACGAACAATAAAAACGCTTCAGTAATTTAGTGCTTGAGTGTAATACGGTTTAATTTAAAAAACCGATACACCCGTTACGATTTGGGCTTCCGGGTTTGTGCTCATGTGAATCGTTCACTCATATGATTCACTGAATCATTAGCGTTAAGGCTTTCAGGTGGCCAAAAAATCACTGTCAAAAAAAATCAAGGTTCGACTCTCATTATTCAAAACAAAGAAGAGTCGATTCAAAGGCTCGATGATTAATTAGCTAAGTTTGCTAACAACCCGTCACAGAAAAATTTCCCAATATTACTCCCTTAACTCTACAGAGAGCACAGAAATATTTAAAATAACTAATCTGCGGCTTGTTTTTGAACCATTTTCACGAATGCTTGGAAATAAATGACGCCACACGGGGCCTGATGCTAGCGCGCTAGTAAACTCTATAAAGCTAGTAGCTGAGATGCTAACAACACGAAGCTAAACACCGGCATTAGGGAACAGTGCGTTTATTAACTGTATAAAATTAAATGTTTTTTTAATACCATCCTTTTATTCTCTTTAAACTTTGTTCTCGAATAAAACAGTACATAGTACAGTAAACAGTAATAATATACATTACAGCACTGTAAACAAGTAGTCTTTACCCATGCTAGTTCAGCTAGCTAACGGTCCCTCCATTCAGCAAGGAAAAACAAATGAGTCCAGGACGTTTGGGCCACTGACGTTTTGTAAAAAAAAAAAAAAAGAAAAAAAAAGATACTGCCTTTCCTTAAAGCCCACCTATGACCCAAACCGACATCCCAGATATCCCCCACATCCTGGCACAAAAACAATCAGTTCAGGAACAGATAGTGAGAGATTACATAAACAGCAAAGAAAACTTTCTTTTTATGATGTAAACCCAACTTATTACTGCAGATTTCCAGTTTTTTCTTACTGAAATGAACCGGTGAAGGTACACCCCGCACTGCTGAGGTACACCCCTCCTCCTCCACAGGTACATGACACCTGGCCATCAGGTGGAACAGACCCTCTCTGATCAGTAATTGGGTATTTGGAACATTGGTGATCAGTGATTGGTTGTTATGAAAAAACGCAGATCAGTGATTGGGTATTGGGAACATTGGTGATCAGTGAATGGTTGTTATGAAAAATGTCTATCAGTGATTGGGTATTGGGAACATTGGTGATCAGTGATTGGTTGTTATGAAAAAAGCGGATCAGTGATTGGGTATTGGGAACATTGGTGATCAGTGATTGGTTGTTATGAAAAAATGCAGATCAGTGATGTAGTGGCTATCAGGTCTGCCTCACAGCGAGGAGGTCCTGGGGTTGAGTCTCGGGTTAGGTTAGGGTGTTTCCGTGTAGAGTTTGCATGTC
This sequence comes from Neosilurus mollespiculum, assembly GCA_030014195.1. Lineage (NCBI taxonomy): Eukaryota > Metazoa > Chordata > Actinopteri > Siluriformes > Plotosidae > Neosilurus > Neosilurus mollespiculum. The sequence goes on along the minus strand of JAQMYF010040639.1, from coordinate 1,765 downwards.
CCCCATGTACCTGCATGGGTTTCGCTCCAGATGCGTAAATGATAAAACTGCCGTACCTTGGTTCTGAGCATGTTAGTTTAGGACTTTGCAGTGGATAAGCATACGGCACATTACATTTTCCAACTAAAATAAAAATACTTAAGGTAACGAGGGGTTTGCCACTCACAATGCGTCTCGCAGTCAGTTGCTCACTAATGAAATACTTGAGCCATTATTCCCAAAAGCCCTCCAACTCAGTTTTACACGTCACAGCCCGACAGCACAAACCGCAGTGATGCACAGTCAACACTTCAAAGCTTCCTGAAAAAGTTTCACGGAGTAATTGGGGCATACCCAACCTGTAACTCACAGATTAAAAGGCTATAAATGACCACATGACCTTTCTTCCCTTCCCATTTTCCGTCTGAGGGAAGAGGGAGGGGTCACTCACTTAAAACACCCACATGCACCTGCTCTACCCCCTCCCCCCAAAATAAATAAATAAAATAAATAAATAAAAACAAAAATAAAAGACCGATAGTGCCAGGCAGTAATTTCAAAAGAAAGTAATAGACAAGAAGCATCCAGATATTCGCTTTTTTCCCTCCTTTTAAGTCTTCGACACTGAAACGTCTGCTCAGAGGATCACCAGACTTTTTCTCTAAGATCTTTCAGTAATGAAGTTGTGTGTGTGGTCCAAAAAGTCGCCGAATCAGAACTGTGAAGATGAGTTGCAGGTTATGAATCAGAAACAGTAAGTTATGCAATAATAACAATAGGTGATTAAGCAATAAAACTTTCCAGGCCAGTGGTTCATATTGAATCATAAAAACAAATTACGCAAAGCTTCATTCAACACAGCGCTCACTCACGACGTGTGGAGTTGCAGCCAAATATGCTGACGGACTGTAGAAAATAATAATAATAATAATCAAAATGCTTTAACTGGCATTTAATGTTTGTATAACAGGAAATTAATTCTTGCCTCAGAAATAGAGCAGCGTGTCTGGTGAGAGAAGGAGGGAGCACTATTCATTTTCAGTGGTTATTCTAATCTAATCTGATTATCGAGGGTACACTGGGCCAGTGGTTGGCACATCCGCCTTATAGCAAGAATGTTCCGGGTTAGATTCCCGTATTAGATTTCTGTATGGAGTTTGCATGTTCTCATATTCTGATTGCGTGGGTTTCCTCCGGGTACTCTGGTTTCCTCCCAAAGTCCGAAAACATGCACAGTAGGCTAATTGGCTGTTCCAAATCGCCCCTAGGTGTGAGTGTGAATGTGAACAGTTGTGTGAATGGTCTGGTGAGCTGTCCAGGGTGTACTTGTCCAGAGTCGGCTGAGATGGGCGCCAGCCTCCTCGCGACCCTCAGTAGGATTAAAAGGCTTAGAAAATAAATGAATGAATAATCTGATTATCATAAGACTATAAAATGTTAACTGTAAAATGAGCTTACTGTTTGTAACCAGGTCCCCGAGGTACACACACACCACAACCCACTATGTTATTATTATTATATATTATCATTAGCTCCTGATTTAATAAACAATCATACAACACGTATTCCATGAACCAACTCGTCATCTCCAAAATCAACAGTAACCATAAGCTGTACATGTGTCTGTACAGTGGTGTTTCAGCAAGATGCTAACTGATGCTAATCACACACTTCCACTGCGGCCTGTAATATAAATAAAAGAAACCCTCGAGGAAATGAAACTCGGATGAGATTCTGTTATCTCTTCTCCTCTTTCAGTATTTATTCATGTATCTAATCATGCGTT
>JAQMYF010040638.1:0-10468 GCA_030014195.1 Neosilurus mollespiculum | reverse complement strand
GTAGTTACTCGTGAAATTGGCTCCCTTTGTTTGTAATGGTTATGAATCAAACATTGGTTTGAATCAAGAATCGATTCGTCGCCCCATAAATCAGAATCAAATTGAATCGTGAGTTGTTGTTCGATTCACATCCCTGCTAATTAGGGTCACAGGGGAAGCTGGTGCCCATCTCAGCCGACTTTGGGTGAGGGCAGAGTACACCCTGGACTGCTTGCCAGGCCATCACAGGGCAGGAATACGCTGATGGCAACCCAAAGGATTACTCTTTTCAAATGACAACAATGGTTCTTTTACATGCCTCTTAACACAGACATTGAGAGACATGGCTGGCCTTTGATAACCAAGTTAGCTGCAAAGATTTTTGTATTTTTATTGTTGAATAAAGCTATTATTTACAAATTCAGGCAAAGCCTCAATGCTTTCTTGCATAAATACAATACTGTACCATGCTGCTATTGTTAAAATTCATACAAGATATGCACCATTAAAAAACTTAGTGTCTGAGCTTTTTTTTATTAATTACTGATGAACTGAATAACTTTGATAGCTGTGGATGTGTTACGGTTAAGTCAGGATTCGAACTCACCGCTTGCTGAGCCACCAAGTTCTAGACTGATGACTAAGCCACTAGGCTACAGAGGATGACCCAAATGCAGAGAATTAAGGTTGAAGTCCAAGATTTGACAAAAGCATGTACAAAAAAATGCTCAGAAGGAAGGCAATAAAAACAGAAAAATCCCAAAAGGTTTAAAAAAACACACTGAAGATATGCAGACAAAAACAGTCCAAAAAGGGTAGCTAAGGCACAGAAGCACAATCCAGAAAACAAAGCCAAGAGACAAGCCAAGTCAAAGTTCTTAGGTCAACACAACAACACAGCAAACTCACTGCACAGCAAACAAAGACTCAGTACAGAGAACAACAAAAGCAGGGAATAAATATGCCAACCAATTGCATCAAATGACCAAAATAATAGGGAACCGTTGGAGGGAGACGGTGGCGGGAAGACTAATGAGGGTAGGGAGGAGACATAGAAAGAGGTGGAGACAAAAAGCACATGGGTAAAATAACACAAACAAAAAACAACAGTCATGGATTTAGTGAAGATTTAGTGAATCTTTGGCCTCTAGAGGCTGCCAAAAAGTCCAAACTGTGACAGGATGAGGGTAAATGTGAGCTTAACTGTAACAATTTAAATTTAAATAATAAAAACAGGTAGTTGAATCTCCAGTGCAACATCATTTTTATTACAAATTTAAATTACAGTTAAAACAGTAAATAATAACAAATATGCATATATAAAATACTGTGCTTGGTAAAACAGGGCTTTGTTTTACATCATTAAAATATCTGTTGCAGCAGTCCACAAGTGTGTGAAAAAAATTAAAATGTAGAACCCCAGCCGAATGGATGGAGGTATAATCAACACCAAGGTTCCTCCCCCACGGTTGCTGCAGCTCTCTGGCACCCACAGCGGGTAAAGCTGTCCCCAATGATCCTGACCTTGAGTGGATTGAAAATACAGTGAAATCATGAGAAATGCATTATACTGAAGGCTATAGAGAAAAAGAGGGAAAATTAGCACTCAGATGAACACTATATAAAAATACTTCATTCCCTCAGGTCAGTAAAAAAAAAAAAGTCTTTTGTACTCTTTTACATTAAACAGCAAACAAAAACTAACTTATTCTCACTTTACTAACATTGTGTTGATGCACCTGCGACACAAATAAGTTTTTTGTATTTGTGGAAGAGATAAAGAAATAATTTTAATAGATGTTTTGACATTAGTCATAAGCAATGAAAAGAAACGGATCTGCAAATAATAATATTACCTCAGTTACAGGGCTGAACCATGCGTTCAACTTTAATTCTTTCAGTTTGCAAGTAAAGTAATAGAGTATAGATGTAAGTAATGTAGTAATATAGATGTTAATGTTCTGTGGTGTAAAGTTAGCATAGTGGCTATATGTTTTTACCTGCTAAACTGCTCCAACCAAGAGTTAACTGTATTTTACAGACATTGAAATCCTGCTATCACTATTAACACTCAAATAAATGTTTTTTTTTTTTTTAAAGAAATAAATGAATGAATGAATGAATGAATAAATAAATTTGCAGAGCCAATTTTAAAACACAGCAGCTAACCCTGAGTGGTTATCTCATTAGCTTATATACAGTTATCTCATACCCATTCATTGTAACTTCAACTGCAATTACATTATAAAGTTACTTCTCATGTACATGTATGTAATATTTACGAAATGTGAACAAAAAAGTACTCAGATCACAAAAGTACTCGGATCACAGCCAGCTAGAAATAAGGTTTCTGATTATGTAGTAACTTTGTCAACTGTTGCAGTAAAGGACCTTGGTGTGATTATTGTCCCTAGTCTTTCATTTGAAGGTCATGTAGATAATATTACCCAGATAGGCTCTATCATCTGGGGAATATTACTAAAATAAGAAATATGATGTCACTACATGATGCGGAAAAACTTGCTTTTGTTACATAGAGATTTGATCTTTGTAATGCGTTACTGTATGGGTGTTCTCATAGGTGCATAAACAAGCACTAGTTAGTCCAGAAGGCAGCAGAATGCAGCGGCAAGAGTTCTTAATAGAACCAGAAGATATGAGCATATTACCCCTATTTTATCTACGTTGCACTGGCTCCCAATTAAATTTCACATTTAATATAAAATAGTACTTTTAACCTGTAAAGCACTTAATGGTCTTGCTACTTAGTGATACCTACTTAGTGGTAACTCAAATAATGAAGACTACTGCAGGGGGCAGAGCTTTCTCTTAAGAAGTCCCACAGTTATGGAAAAACTGTACAGTTAATGTTCAAGACTCAGACACAGTCTCTGTTTTTAAGACTAAGCTGAAAACTTACTTGTTTAGTCAGGCATTTTGATAATAGCTTTTTATTAGCTAAAGGAGCAGATCTGGGGGTTCTCAAGCATAAAGAGTCCTGGTAAAATATGATGTTGGGATGCTGTCACTCCCTCACTCTTACATGCTCACCCAGGTTTGTTGACAGTGGAGCAGCTGATTGCCTAATGTCACAGGATGCCCTCATGTCTGTCTTCCTTCTGGTTCTCTCTTTTTAATTATGCTGCCGTAGTCAGTCATTCCGGATTCAGCACTAGTTAAGTGTCAGCACTAATCAACTCTTCTTTTACCATTACACTGTTATGAGCATACCTAGCAACCTCTCTTTCTCTCTCTCTCTCTCTGTGTGTTTTTGCAGAGGTACACATGCTCATTCTCGGATGCTGGTGATTCTGATCCTCCTCATCCTTCTGTTTTCTGAGTCCTGTGGTCTGTCCTGGTGTGCTGCTGGTTGAAGCTCTCATCTTATGATATGGACCTAGATGTGCAGTTGAAGACTGTGTAGGTATAGACTTTTCACTGCTGGTGATATAAACTCTTTTGCTAAAATGATTTAGGACTTACAGTTGTGGTATAACCAAATGGACTTCATGGAAAACTATAGTGAAGTTTTTGCTACATGGTTTGTATTTTTTCTGGTTTCACCCAAATGAGGATGGGTTTCCTTTTTGAGTCAGGTTCCTCTCAAGGTTTCTTCCTCATGGCGACAGTGTCAAGAGAAAACTCCCTCAGTCAACACAAGGAAGAAACCTTGAGAGCAACCAGACTCAAAAGGGATACCCATCCTCATTTGGGTGAAACCGGATAAAATACAAACAAATGGGCTTGCTCATAGGGATATATAGGGTTTGTAGAAGAAATGTTTAAATTATTTTTTTTTTACATTTGTTTTACTATGTAAAGCTGCTTTTTGACAATGTCAAATGTAAAAAGCACTATAGAAATAAAACTCAATTGAATTGAATTGTATTGAATAGTGCACAAACCAGTGGGTGACATCACGCTAGGCTACATCCATTTTTTTACAGTCTATGCTGAAAACATGCAGTAAGTGGTTACTGAAACCTGTTGTATTATTCTGATTGTTCGATACAATTTTGAATATCGGTTCTAGTCACTCTTTGAATTTAACTAATGACGCTACTGGTATCATGTAATCCATGCAGTGACTTCATCTATCAGATGTTGGAAATTCACAAGAATAATGTGTTTCCGAGTGCACTAAACATGTGCGTTGCATTAATTCTGTAATCACTGGTTGCATGACAATGTTTATTAATTTTAACTTTGAAGGATAATATGCAGCACAATACATTCTAAAATTTAAAGAATTTACAGAGCTTTTCTTAATCATATTCATATAGAAGATGAAAGAGTGTACATAAATATAGATAAAACATTATTTTCAATTATGCAATAATACTTTGTAATATATTATTATATTTATTTCATAATACATAATATAATGCATAATTCCATCATATTATATATTTTTTGTATTAACCTTATAGCAAATTAGTCAGATAATGCGTCTGGTGAATGTCAACATTTGGGACACAACTTTGGGATATGCGCACCTGCACTGCAACTGCAAAACTTTATTTTGTTAGCAGGCAGGTTTAAACATCAAATCTCAAGTGATTGACGTTGCGGTTGGCCACTCATGGGCAGATGACTTTAGCATGTGTGTAGTGTACATCGTCACCGTTGGAGCCGAGGGCATGCCACGTGACTTACTATCGATAGAGGATAAATTTATGAACTACATGTATTCTAATCAACATGAAGCCAAAAAGAATGATGTCGTTGTTCTGAAAATCTGGCTAATAGGCCAGATAGAGTACTGGTGCTATCACCTATTCAATTGTTTTCCCACTTTTTCAAAGCTTCGGTGCTGCAACCGGCTATAGCTATCCTGTTCGGGACTCATCACTCTCTCTCACCCTAGACGTGGCCTGTTGTCAACTGACCCTGTCATGTTGTGGCAGTCAATCAGGTTTCTGATTGTGGGTTGTATACAGCCCACATGCCTGGCTCAATCACTGTAGCTCAACTCGTCCCTCACCATACCCATTGCCCGGAGATGTTGTTTATGTGATAGCTGTGGCATTATGACATGCACTAGACTAACAATAGTGGACATTTTTGAGCCTTTATATAGGCTTTCCAAACCACTCCTCAAATTGTGCAGATACACATTGTGTCTTGCTTAAACTGCATTTGGTCCACTTTTGCAAAGTGACCTACACATGTACAATGAAGCGTGACAAAATGCTAAAAAAAAAATATTTTTCTTTCTCAAAGTTTTTAATGACTGTCAGTATACATATGTGTAAATATCCCCCACATCCGTCCCCATGTTGATAGCCCACCGCTGGCACGATTCCCTAAAATGATGTGGGAAAACATGCAGTTTCACCTCACACAGCTGTATGATTATTTAATTAATAATATTATGTCAAAAGTATCCACCACAATATGTAGGAATATAATTAATAATATTATATACCTGCATTATCCACAAAAAATACAGGATTCTCATTTGGTGTTAGCTCAGTGATAAGATTAACCTTGGTGCCGCATTCAACACAATTTATATACAGGAGTTTATTTTGTGATATAAAATGAATTCAGTTAACCACACTGTGGGCGTTTTGATACCCAAACTGATTGATTAGCTCAAATGAGGGGAATTAATTACACAGAATTATTACTCAAGCTGGATTGAAGCTATTTCACCCAGAAAAATAGTTGAACCAGACATAATGTAAAAATACTGTTGAAACCACTCTTTACTGAAGAGTTAAAAAGAGTTTCATTGTAATTAAAGGGTAAATTAGCATTTAAAGAGCTTAGGTTAGCTGGATATAGTTCAGGGACTTCTGAATTTGTAAGAAACAGACAAACTCAGACAACTTAACATACAAATTTATTACATTTATTACTAAGTATGACAAACAGACAAAGACTAGACAAGGTAAAGGATGAGTGGATTATGGAAATGACTGTACCAGAACAATATTAACAGAGACATTCATTCATTCATTCATTCATTTCTGAATCACTTATTCCTAATTAGGGTCGCGGGGAGGCTGGCGCCCATCTCAGCCGACTCTGGGTGAGGGCGGGGTACACCCTGGACAGCTCGCCAGGCCATCGCAGTAACAGAGACGTGATACTGGCAAATTTTGGATCATGCCTGAGACCAGCGAAAGAGCATAATGATGATTAAGATAGTTTCACAGAAAGGCACCATGAGTTATCAGAATGTTATCAGAAGCTCTGTTACCCTTTCCTTTTGTGTGAACTGGACTCCCATGCTGTTTTGCAATGCAATGTCATGTGTTGATGTAGTGAGCTCTCTGCACTCTGTCTTTGGCATGATCCACAGGGAGTGGTGTCTTCATAGGTTTTGTGTGTAGCTGGGAATCTGGGTGGCATGGTGGCATGATGCGAACCTCCTGAGTTTCTCTGGAGAATTACTCCTTTTCCCCACCTTTCTTTTGCTGCTGTGCTCTTAGGCTTTATGACGTTTGATGAAAACTTCTTTGTGAAGAAGACTACTGTGATTGCATTGCCTCATTTTGACCTGAAGCTCCTCTTCCCATTCTCTTTGCATTTTTTTATGTTATTTCCCACCTTATTTTTCCTGTGCTACTTCTTCCTGTGCAGCTACTTCCCCACTGATGTGTTCTGGAATGGTGAATTTAAGTCCAAACTTAATACATATTAATGAGTTGGTACCTGGGCCTCTGGTCAAGAGACAGCAGTTCAGCCTTGAGCTGTGATTTATGACTCCTCAGATCATAGTTTGCATGCTGTTACATTTATTGTTTCATTTTCTAAGCCGTTTAATTCTAATTAGGGTCAGCCGACTTTGGGTGAGGTACACCCTGGACAGCTCACCAGGCCATCGCAAGGCAAACACTCACACAACTATTCACACTCACATCCACACCTAGGGACGATTTGGAACAGCCAATTAGCCTATTGTGCATGTTTTTGGACTGTGGGAGGAAACCGGAGTACCTGGAAGAAACCCATGCAAGCAAGTCAAGTCAAGTCACTTTATTTGTATAGCGCTTTTTACAATTGACATTGTCACAAAGCAGCTTTACATAGTACAATTAAATTAAGTACAATTAGGGAGGAATCTAAAAATTCTCTACAACCCCCTACACATCCCTAATGAGCAAGCCCGCGGCGACAGTGGCAAGGAAAAACTGAGTTGACACGAGGAAGAAACCTTGAGAGGAACCAGGCCCAGGAGGGAACCCATCCTCATTTGGGTGAAGCCATAAAGTACAACTTTAGCAGAGGAAGCAGAGGAAGAACATTCAAATTCCACACAGAAATGCCTGAGTTGGGAAACAAACCCATGCCTTATTGCTGTGAGGTGGGTGTGCTAACCACTACGCCTGTGAGCTGTTACAATTAAAGCAATATAACCTCTTCCAGGTACACTTAAATGAAAGGTAACAAACATATCTGTGTTCAGGAGAGCATGAGCTTAATTTTAATATGAATATTGTTATATTTGGCTGGATAGATAAGTCTTCTGGCTGATTGAGTGTTTTAGATGAGATAACTTATCACATGAATACATTTCTTTATCACACATTAATTACTTACATGGACCCAGTTTCAGGATAAACATTACTTAATACTAATACACATTCTCCTAAAAAAAAATCTTTTGTGTTTTTAAGTGTGTATATGTGTGAGCAAAGTTTGTTGTCCTGAAATTAGTCATGTTTTATAAAAGTTTATATTACTTTCGGTCTTTGAGACAAAGGGGATTAGTAACTAGTCAGACACATTCCTTTAGCCATCTGGTGTGAAATTTTGTGATTGTTCCACATCTCTCAAAGTTGGCAGTTATATTTTACAAAACAACTGCCACTTTGACAGATGTGGATTATGATGACATAACATGCCACATGGTTGTATACTGCCATTATTAATACACTGTCCATTCATTAGTGTACATAATTATAATAACTGGTTGTGATTTCAGTCTGTAAATATTTGAGAAGATGAGACAATTGAGAAGATAAGACAATTTATTTTTGCAAAAAAGCCACAAAGAGATATTTAATAAGTATTTCTAATATATAGATTTAAGCACTCCCTAAAAGTGGAGCACCCATATGATATCCCTTACTTGACAAGTTTTCGTAGGAACTCTCAAACCCCATTCACATATTCTACATATATCAAGATTGATTTATTTTAATAATTGTTTATAGAAGGGAATAAAAATAAGTTAACCAAACACACAATATTAGTCTCGACATGTAAAGTATACCATTTAGAAAAATGTAGATTTAGAGAACATTTCAATAACACAAGAATATAATTAGTTGTTTAATCACGTGACCCGACTATTATACACCTCTTGTTCTCTATATTACTCTGCACCAGAAAAATTTTCTTACGTTTTTCCTTTTTTGAGATAAAAATCTGCTGAGTAAAGGTGCATTAATAATGAAAAATTTTCTGTTTGTATATTTGTATTTAGCACCCTTGTCTCTGTTTTTAAATCAATATTTTTCCTTTCTATATTTCAAACTTGTATAAAGTATATGTATTTATGTTAGACGTGTCACTATATCTGACATCACATACACACACAGCGTTCTCCAAACCGTGCGTGTGAATTTCATGTGCATTTTCTTGAGCAAGAGGTGTAAAATTGAGGCTAGTGAAACAATCTATTTTGAAGTATTTTAATTACTTTTATAATATTTTCTAAGAATAACACAGGGTTCCCATATGTACACATACGCTATAGGTTTTTCTTGACGTTCCAAAAGCAACTCGTTGGTTAGATGCTTTTTCCTTTTCACTGGTGCTCAGCTCCTCTATTGTTTATATTGCTGTTTAAAGCTCACATTTAATGAATTAGAAATTCAGGGAAACCTGGAATAGACACTTTCTTGCATGAATACAGTACTGTACCATGCTATTATTGTTAAAATTCATCGGATGTGCACCATAAAAAAACATTAACAAGCTTACAGTGTGTGAGCTTGATTAATACCTTTATTATTGATGAACTGAATAACTTAGATAGCTGTGGATCATGGTAAAGGTGAACTTAACTTTAACAATTTAACTTTAAATAATAAAAACAGGTGGTTGAATCTCTAGTGCAATATCATTTTAGTAACATTTGAAACAGTGAACAAAAACAAAACCTTATATAAATTACAAACAATCTGTAGTTAATTTCTACTGCATATTTACATATTGCTACAGCATTTTGTGCTCTAAACAACATTAGAAAACTAACTTACATTCTCTTCAGTGGCATTGTAAGGGGGCACCTGCTATTCCCAACACAAAGCAGTTTTTTATTCTGAAAGAAATAAAGTTAGCAACAGAGGCACTTGATTTCAATTTACATTTGCATTTATGGCATTTGGCACACCCCCTTTTCCAGAGTGACTTTCATTTTTATCTCATTTGTACAAATAAGCAGATGAGGTTAAGCATCTTGCTCAAGGGCCCAACAGTGGCAGATTGGTGGGAATGAGGCTTGAACCCCATCCATAACCCAGAGCCTTAATCCCTATGGTATATAGTATTAACAGGATAGTTATTATAAATTACAGATTAACTTAACATTCACTAACAAAGATTTATTGTTAATCAGGGTTTAACACAGAATTGAATGTTTAATTTCAACCTGGCTACATAGGACACTAAATTATTTGGGTTACACTGGCAACAGAACCTGAAATACTAATGTATTGTAATTTTTTGATGTTGCAGTTGATTTGGAGGGGATGGATTATGATTTATTATTATACTTTCATTGACAAATGACCTTCAACTCCCCTTAGCATGTAATTAATCTCAGATTAAGCTTCCCATTTAATTTTAGGATGGACTGGAACACAAAGGATTTTCTCAGTCTGGCCTTATAAAATCGTGGGCCTCTTTTTCTCCAGTTAGATGGTAATAATCTGTATTCACAGTTTAGAACATGGATGGGATTAGACACAATGTTCTTGTCAAATCTTAATTTGTTATTGTGATAGGATTATTCATAAAGTGTCTTCACAGTTTGACTTTTGATCTTTGAACAAATTTTGTGGTGGTGGAGCCATTTTAATTAAAAGCAGTGGAAAAAACTCTTGTACCATATAGTATTACAGTACCGTAAAACACTGAAAATTACAGAAGTAAAAAAGCAAAACAAGAATTTTCCTTCTCACCTGTCAGAAAAAGCAAATTCTTTGGCTTTTGACTGATATGGTGACTGTGGTCTTTCCATGATAACTGGGAGGCAATCATGATTTCAAAGTATTTATAAGAAAATACCTGCTTCATTTTGTCATTATAAATAACATTTGGAGTTTTATGAGAATCAGATGGTGAGCCAAGTACAATATTTTCTGCTTTCTTGTATTTACCTCAAGAGCTCTCAATTCACACTCCTGCAGTGGTGTTAATCGGTGCTGCTGCTGCGAAGGTGATTAGAAGCCTGTTAGTTAAATTGGTGTTGGCGTCTGTGCATGTTCACGTAAAAGGGGCTGTCTGAAAATAAATAGATAGATAGATA
>JAQMYF010040636.1:0-10474 GCA_030014195.1 Neosilurus mollespiculum | reverse complement strand
GTACATAGTGAAATGAAACAACGTTTCTCCAGGACCAGGTGCTACATAAACATACAACAAGTATCAAATCGAAAATCATACAATAAAACAACACAGAGCTAGGACCCTTTTTTTTTTTTCCTTCCCTAGCCACATAAAGTGCAAAGTGTGCATCTATGTGCAAGACAGTACAGTGCAACAACAGTATTAAAAAGAAAAAGACAACACAAGAATGGGACACTTAGCGCCGAAAGAGCTAGCTCACAAGACCACTGCCGGGTCAAGACACACACAAAACCACTCAGGGGCAATTTGGAAGAGCCAACTAGCCCAATGTTCATGTCTTTGGGCTGTGAGAGGAAACCAGAGTACCTGGAGGAATCCCATGGAAGCACAGGGAGAACATGCAAACTCCACACAGAAGAGCCTGAGGCTGGGACTCGAACCCATGACCTTCTTGCTGTGAGGCGGGCATGCTAAGCACTACGTCACGTGCATGCGTTTAAAATGAATTCACGGGTGATCACCATTCTAAATCACAGCATTCTAACTAAAGCCAGGGTCTAAACTTGATATGATATTTTATAAAGAGTGACCTTGATAAGATCTGAGTTGTATATGGATACGATTCTACCTTTATTCAGTCACATTTCTGGCGTTGAAAAGAAAAATACTCTAAACATCAGTCCTAACATATTAATCATACAAGGTTACTATAGACGTTATAGTAAGATTATAAAAACAGTATAAGTTCGATAATATAAGAATGTCCTGCTCTCAGTGCTGTCTGAGGGCCCAAAGGTCATGGGGTTCTAACACTGATTCTCAGTCTTGCCCTTTGTGTACAGATTTTCTGAAGCTTTTAAAGATATTATGTACTAATATGACGAGATATCGACAAATTATTCCACAATGGCATGGAGATGGAAGAACTTAGAAGAAATTAGTTCCTGTTTCTTTTTAGTTCCACTAACTTTTCCAGCCTCTTGTTGCCCTGCCTCGACCTTTTTAAATTAGTCAGTAAATATCAGTCATTTTAATTAGAGGTATAAACCCGTCCAGCAGTTACATAACGCTTAATGCTTGTACTGTGACAGCGTATGTAGTGCTGCCACTGGCAGCCTGGAGGGATCAAAAAGGAAATTATTCAGTGTGTGCATTAGTATGATGTTTACATGCCAAAAGAAGGAGGGTTAATGATGTGATATGATTGTTTCAGCACTTCCACATTCCAACATCATTACTTGGTAATACACTGGTAAACAGTTATGAATCAGGTTGTGTGTAAAACTTTGACAACAAAATGACTAATGCCTTATTATAAAAGAACACCTTCGGTTCTTTTATCCACTGATTAATGCCGTGTTTGATGTTGTTCTCAATTAACAAGTCACTCGCTCATTCGCCCAACCGCTTAATCCTGCTTGGGTCGCGTGGAGGCTGGAGCCTATCTCAGCCGACACTGGACAAAGACAGGGTTACACATGCAAGCACGGAGAGAGCATGAAAACTTTACACAGCGACACCCAAGTATTGGACATACGGCAGATGTGCTAACCACTACACCACCATGTCGCCACCAAGCCATAATGAAATTCCATGATAAAATAAATACTATACTTCATATTGGTTACATCATGCAAATGGTATGCTACACAAAAGAGACATAATAAGATTTATTAGTGCTTTAAATAAAATTTTTAATTCGTCTTTGTGCTGGAAACCCCTTTTAAGTGTATGTCCCTAAAGGTCCTTCTTTCTGAGAACTTGCTTTCACTTGTGGCACAGCGACAAAAGCAAATAGGAAACCAGTCTTTCAGGATCTTTAAAAATAAATTCCTGAATTTCTGCCCTGCAAAAGCGTAGATTATGGGATTGATGCAGCAGTGACTAAACGCTATCGTTTCCACCCACTGCATAGCCATGTTCAGGTCCTGATACCACTGACAGGTGTTCATATAACCCAAGTGATGCAGGAGCTTTAGGAAGATGACAATGTTGTACGGCGTCCAGAAGAGGAAGAAAACAATGATCAAGACCACCATGAGCCTGATCGCTTTGGATTTTTTCTGAGACCTCATGATCATTAGGATGGGGATGATGCGTGAGTAGCAGAACACCATCACTGCGAGGGGAATTACAAAACCGAGAATGTTCATTTCAATGTACGGAAATGACCTCCATGCTGTCCCTTGTGGATATTGTACCCTGCACTGTGATACATTCATACCGTTATTTTGATCAATGAAAATGATGTTCGGTAGAGATGCTCCCAAGCTCAGTGTCCACATAAACAAAGCCACTGCAATTCTAGCACTGATAGACCGGTGCTTGGAGAAGAGGGATGTGTAAGTGTGAACGATGGCAATGTACCGCTCAATGGTCATGAGGATCATGAAGAAGATACTTCCATAAAATCCCAGCATGTAGAGCGCGGTCACTGTATGACACATGAAGTCCCCAAATGTCCACTCAGAAATGGCGGCATAGTGAGCCCAGAAAGGTAACGAGATAAGGAAGACGATGTCAGAAAATGCCAGATTGAAGAGACACAGATCTGACATGTTGGATTTTTTGTGGTTTTTGGCCAGAACACACAATACCAAGCTATTGCCAGTGAATCCCATGATGAACACGATGCTGTAGAGGGTAGGAAGGAAGACTCGGCTGAAATCCACTACCAGGGTGTTTTTGCAGACGGTGAAGGATCCATTTGGTAGGTTGTTGTAGGCAGAATAATTTCCAGCTGTTTAGGGGGGGAAAACAGGGGTCTCATTGTGTTACATGTAAAAATAACTATGTAAAAATGCATAATCAACAAACTGTCTTTGCCAGCTGTTGAGCCTAACATTGGTAGTTGTTGCCTGTAATGGCACCTAAAGACTGTGAGATTTTAACAATCATATTCATTTACTGCAAGCTACACCATGTGACACGGATCCAAAGAACTCAGGTAAGATATCACGTTTAATATGTGATACTTACTGCAGGCTACCATGCAAGTCAGTACAAAAGATAGAAGTCAGCATACTGCCGTAGCAGCTGTCATACTATTAGACTAAATTGCACTGAGAAATAAAAATCAATGACTATCAAACCAAGGGTAAAAATAGAAATGTTATGCCTACTTGCCATGTTGAGGTGAAATCGTGGCTTTGTCTCCTTAGCTCAAAAATGATTGTAAAAGCAACATGTCTATGCTGGAAACTACAAGAGAAGCTGTTATAAGGTGGGGCTTTGTCCTGTTGCCAGCAGAGTCATTTGAACCCCACCTACACACAAAGCAGCAAAACACTCACCACTGACTCATTTACAGAACCGCTTCCTCCTACTAGGGTCACGGGGAGGCTGAATCCCATCTCAGCCAACACTGGGCGAAGGCAGGGTACTCTCTGAACAGCTCGCCAGACCGTTGCAGGTCAAACAGGCACATGAAACCTGCTATCTCCATTTTTGACTTTTTCAGAAATGATAAAAAAAAAAAAACTGAAAATAATGATCATACAGTGACATATATACAGTATATACAACTTTTAATGGATATTCCCATTATAAGTGGTCTCTTCATTTTCACATGGCTGTATGTGTGAATTTTACTCCCAAAACAGCTAGATCAAGACTCCAGCTTGTTCAGGTAGATGCGGAGGGTTATGTTAATTTATATTCATGCATAATCTAATTTTTACCAAAAAATGCAGATAGCAGGTTTCATCAGGAGGTCAACAATATGTATGTCTTTGGACCGTCGGAGGAAACCGGAGTACCCAAAGGTAGCCCACGCAGGCAAGCTGAGAACATGCAAACTCCACACAGAATTGCCCAAGGTCGGGACTCGAACCCAGGATCTTCTGGCTGTGACATGCTGATCACTACACCACTGTAGTGAATTGAATTGCTGTCAGAATAATATATACAATAATATATCCATAATAATGTCGATCTAATCAATAATGTTATATTTTATTTTAATCTTGGAACGATGCATAAACAGATGCTAGTGTCACTTCTATTGTGACGTGGACGTAACTTTAGCCAAATTTACCATGGGCAAATTCTCAAAACAAATAGACCTTTTTACACTGTGGAGACAGCAAAGTATCCGGGAATATCCAGACAAAACAAATGTCTGCCAAACCTGCTGCGCGCTGACGCAGGCATTTGTGACCAGCCAGTGATCAGAAATGGGCGGTTTTCTTTCTGCTCAACGCCGACTGAAGATCAGTCCAATAACGTCAGGTGGATCACCCTCAGTGTCCTACAACCCTTCCCCTAGAGGACATGATCCCCCCGTCAACCATATAATATGTATGTTGGAGAAACGAGCATATTGGTATCTGATAACATAATGCTATGCAGCACTATACCATGCCCATCACATGTAAAGCTTTCTCTCTCGCTCTTGATGTTCTTGATGTTGTCCTCCTCAATGACTTATTGTAAAATATTATTCTTGGGCAACTGAGAGCTGCTGACATTATGGGGAAGAATTCCAGGATACTGCGGTGGCTGGGTGTCTCTTTTCTGCTGGAGTTAAAAGGCTTCTAAATATGATGGAATAGGAGACCATGAGGGCGGCATGGTGGAGTAGTGGTTAGGACGTTCGCCTCACAACAAGAAGGTCCGGGTTTCCATTCCAGGCCCAAAGTATCGCCATCTAGCGTGGGACAAGGACTGTGCTTATGTGTATTGGAGCTTTCTTTTCAGTGGGCCGCGTGGGAAGTAAAAAGGAAAACTCAATACACATGCACATAGTCCTGGTCCCACACTAGATGGCACTGTTACACGGCCTGGATCTGTGTGATGTCGAAACAACGCTGTGAATAAACATTATAGTCATATTCACAGGTTGGACATTGTCGCAACGTTCAGATAATGTTCTGTGCGTCCAGTGAAACTATAACATGTACACAACTTTGCAATAAAGTTGTGTGTTAGCTGGGTAGGTCACATATGAAGCCTATATAGAAAAGTATGGTTTATAGTGTATAGACTAATAGAAATATGGTCAGTGTGAAATATTCAGAACTGTTTCAAACTAGAGGGCATGCTAATATTCACTGCAAAAACAGAGATTTTAATGCACAAGTGATTACATTATGACAATAAAGGCATTCTTCAAAATGTGCTTCTTTTGACGAATGGCTGATGTTGTCGTTAAGTATGAAAGGTTGCTGTTCCGCTATGATGTCAAGAGCATTGTTGCAGAAAAGTTTGGGCTGGGGGTTGCAGATTCCTTTTTCCATGGTGATAAAAAGAAGAAAACGCCTTCTAAGGGACACATTCCACCAGATGCATCCAAGGATCAAAACCCCTGGATGATGTTTGCTGATAAAGTGGATCAGGGGGAAGTAAAGGTTCTGCCCGGATGGACAGAAAATCCTCTCCTGTAAGTAATTCAGTTACAACTGTGCATTTACTCCATTTGAGTTTTTAAAAATAGGTAGCGTCTCACTGCCCTGGTGGGGCTAGCAGACTCATTTTTTTTTTTTCAAATTTATGGCATGAATATTACCTTCGCAAAAAATTGAGTTTGTAACTATTGTAAAAATGTCGACTGCTAGTATTAAAAAAACAAGAAAATTTGAAATTAGTATCTGTCGGCGGCATGTTGGCGTAGTGGTTAGCGCATCCGAATCACAGCAAGAAGGCCTAGGTTCGAGTCCTGGCCTTGGGCATTCTAGTGCTGGGTTTGCATGTTATCCCCGTGCTTGCGTGGGTTTTCTCTGGGTACTCAGGTTTCCTTCCACAATCCAAAAACATGCACATTAGGCTAACTAGCTGTTCCAAATTGACCCTAGGTATGAGTGTGAATGGTTGTGAATGTGTTGGCCCTGCTGTTCAGGGTCTATCCAGCCTTCACCCAGTGTTGGCTGTGATAGACTCCCCGTGACCCTAGTGGTATTAAGGAAATGAGGGATGGAGTGACTATCAGATTTGGCAGGTCAGACATATAAACAAAACCGGCAGATTGATACTGGCTAAGAAAATGCAGTGAGTGCATCTTTAGCATCAAAACATCAGCTCCATCAAGAGCATGCATATCACCTTGAAAGAGTCTTTCTCTCTCTCTCTCTCTCTCTCTCTCTCTCTCTCTTTCTCTCTCTCTCTATTTAATGTTGAATCATCTTAATGAAACAGGATCAAAAGTTTAGCTTTTATGGTGATGTAATTGGTTACTTTTATTAGCTACGCATGCTTGTGCAGCTGCAACAGCAAAAATAAAGCTTCTATTGTTGCGTCAACATAAAGATCAAGAGAAAAAAGGGTAAAATGGTGCATTTTATGTGCCCTAAGGAAAGTGATGCTATTAATCAGATTTCACATACAAATAAAATAATGCACCGAAACACAAGCATGCAAGCGCACGCTCCATAATTACATAAAATGTTCACCCACACTTACTAAATTCTCAGGATAATAAAGTGTTTTGAATGTTTAAAGTGCAGCGTATTGTTGTTTACATAATTATATAATACTTAAACTCTATTTTCATCTAATATAGTTTTAGAAAGTGTGCTGTATTGCAATTATATTGAAATAAACATTTTCAAAATGGATTTTGAGTTTGTATGCCCCCCCTGTGCTTGCATGGGTTTCCTCCAGGTACTCTGGTTTCCTCCTACAGTCCAAAGACATGCATATTAGGCTAACTGACTGGTCACATTGACGTGGGTGTGAGTGTGAGTGTGTATGGTTTGGTGTGTTTTGGCCCTGCATCCCTTGTAGGAATAAGCGATACAGCAAATGAGTGCGTGAGTTTTCTAAGTGTTGATTGTGGAAATCTCTTTGAGGTTTTTAGAGATGGAGTTCTTTTTATGTATATTTGAAATGCACTAAAGGAAATATAAATATATTGTAAATGCACCAAACAAAATATACAACAAAGCCCCCCGGCATACTCCTGATTCCTCTTATTTCTGAGAAAAAACAACCAAAAAAAAACTTGCTGTATACCTGCCCATGCAACTTAAGCTTTGGTACAATGAAGGCACCGATATTATCAGTCATACCAGAATTTTATAAACACACACATTACTTGTACTGGCCTGTTCAAACATCAAATGATATAATTCGAATGTTGAGATTCAGATCTTTTCGGTTTGTGGAGGAAGCAATATGGTGAGTCAGAACTTGTATTGTATTTGAACATACATGTAACAACATGTAAAACTCGACCACTGCAAGAAGAAATATTGAAAGAAGACTGGAACATTTATGAGTATGTTGTATAATTCCGTTACATATTTTCAGTACATTATAGTTACTATATGCTAACTGCTGTTAGATATACAGTGTATGTAGTATAAGATTAAAACTAAGACATAAGGATATATCTACTGTGAGTTAATATCACAAACAATAATCAATGACTTTCAATGGGAAAAAAAGGTCAAATGAAATGATTACGTACTTAGTGGCTCTTCACGGCATGTACACTGTATAGTATCTTCATAAACTGTGCATAAGCTACACAAAACAAAAAATAACTAATTCTAAATCGCCCAAAAATGGACCAAAGTGTACAATAGTGATTTGTGCTAATGTGCTAATGGTTCCAATTGCATATAGATCTGATTAATACACATTTACTGCCATTTTCACACTTTTGTTTACGCGGGTCTTGTGTAGGAAATCACTGAAGAGCGTGAGGACATCGTGCTCCACCTTCCTGAGAACTCCCTGTCGATTTTTAGGTATTGGCCGATGGAAGCAGGAAGGATCTCTTTCAGGATCTTTTGAAATAAGTCCCTGAATCTTTGCCCTACAAATGCGTAGATTATGGGGTTGAGGCAGCAGTGACTAAACGCTATGGTTTCCACCCACTGCATAGACATCTGCAGGTCCTGATGCCACTGACAGGTTTGCATGTAGCCCAAGTGATGCAGGAGCTCCAGGAAGATGACGATGTTGTAGGGCGTCCAGAAGAGAAAGAAAATCGTAACCAAGACCACCATGAGCCTGACAACTTTATGCCTTTTCTGTGACCTCATAGCCATTAAGATTGGAATGATACGCGAGTAGCAGAACACCATCAATGAGAGAGGAATGATTAAACCGAGGAAGTTCATCTCAATGTAAGAGAAGGCCTTCCATGCAGTCCCTTTCGGATATACCACCATGCATGCAGACATATTTGATTTATTTTTTGCTTGTGTGAAAATGAGGTTTGGGAGAGAAGCTCCCAAGCTAAGTGCCCACATAAACAACGCCAGTGCTGTTCTAGCATGGACAAACCGATACCTGGAGTGCAGGGACGTGTAGGTGTAAACAATGACAATGTAGCGGTCCACGGTCATGAGAATCATGAAGAAGATACTTCCATAGAATCCCAACATGTAAAGTGCTGTCACTGCACGACACATGAAGTTCCCGAAGACCCACTTAGTAATGGCGGCATAGTGAGCCCAGAAAGGCAATGAGAAAAGGAAGAGGAGGTCTGAAATAGCCAGGTTGAAGAGACACAGATCTGACATGTTGGATATTTTGCGATACTTGAACAGCACACACACCACCAGGCCATTACCAATGAGTCCCACGATGAAGACGATGCTGTAGAGTGTCGGGAGGAAGACTCGACTGAAGTCCCTTACATAGCTGGTGTTACAGCTGTAGAAATTGGTGTCATCTTGGATTAAGTTATAATAATCTGAGTAGTCTTCAGCTTTTTAAGGAAGAAAAAACAAAAAACATGACCTTTGTTGCCATGCATCACCAAATAATGTACATAATATCTACGTACAGTTGTATTTCGTTCAACTACGTTGGGTTGTAAAGTACATGTATTAACAGGAAGCTCATACTTAACTCTTTTTTGTAGTTGTTCACATATAATGTATGTAATAAATCATTAGGAGCTAAAAACCTCTTACTAGATTTTACATTGACGTGAAAGGGAAAAAACTTGCACTTACTTGCTGTCATGTTGGGAAAAATTGCTGCCATGATTCACCAGTCCGAGCGTGATTGTGAAAGTAGGCTGTGTTTGCCGCCGTGTGATAAGGGCTGAGCTACAAAGCTTTGATATTCCTGAGGTGGGGCTTTTGTCCTGCTGACAGAACAGTGGAACTTTAACATACCTATGGGAGGAAAACATGAAATTTCAAACACGTTTATGTTTGTTTTTTTTTAAGATTATCCTGTTCATATACCTTAATAATGGTCCCGTGGTAATAATTGTTCATTTATTTACTGTCATGCTGCTTCGCAAAACTCCAGAATCATAGTCAATAAACTGGCAGAGTTGAGTTAATCAGGTGAGCAGAATGTCAGACGAAAACTAGTAATCAAAAAAGAAAGAGGAGGGAAAACATCTAAACATGCATTGGTAATGAGACACAGGAGCAATACTTTACGCTAAGCATCTCCAAACAGTCCTTATATAATATGGGTAATTAGTGGAATGGGCAGAGTATGTGATGGGACTGCCAATAGTCAGTGACTGAGATTAGTGAGGTGCATGCTGGGAAGTGGAGTGTGAATTCTGAGTGCGAGAAATCTGTGACATTCATTTTCAGCAATGACGATTTTCTGGTAATACTCATAGTCGAACTGCATAACGATCAAGAACCCTGAGCAGAAACTAACCTCTCGTCCCAAAGTCTTTTGTCATTCCAATCAGCAAGGTCGGCGCTTCAAATCCTAGTACCACCTAGTACCACTGTTGGGGCCTTGAGCAAGGCCCTTCACCTTCAAGTGCTCAGTCATATGAATGGCATATAAAATGTAAGTCGCTCTTGGTAAGAGTGTCTGCCAAATGCCATAAATGATAATGTAAATAGCATTTTTGTTCTGTTTACCTCTGTGAATCGCAGGACTCCTAGAGGGAAACCAATAGGGAAAGCTGGAGAACATTTCAAACCCCACACAGACAGTATGGGACTCAAGATTGTCTGTCCCCCAACCCCTCTTGCGTA
Source organism: Neosilurus mollespiculum (assembly GCA_030014195.1). Lineage (NCBI taxonomy): Eukaryota > Metazoa > Chordata > Actinopteri > Siluriformes > Plotosidae > Neosilurus > Neosilurus mollespiculum. The sequence goes on along the minus strand of JAQMYF010040636.1, from coordinate 581 downwards.
CCGCCAGAAGACTCCTGACCGGATAGGCTGGGCCATCCTCCACCATCTCGGGTGGTGGCGGGGGACTGGTGCGTGGCACCAGACGGCTCTCAGGGGGAGGTTTTCTCCTGCTAGTATGTCCCTCATTGTCGATACTAGCACCAGGGACCTTTTTAAGCCTCTTAGTGGAACTGAAAGTCCCTTTTCTGCGGGAATGCTCCAGGATTTCCTGAATGGCTTTCCTATCCTCGAACTCCGATTCAAACTCAGACTTAGACTCAGATGAACTTTGTGAGCGTGACTGAGGAGAATATTTCTGTGGCTTTTCTTTCTTTCATCTCAACTTTTTCTTCTTTTCAGTCTTTGTCTTGGTCTGTGATTCCTGATCTGATTCCACAACAGATGCAGAGCTGCTATCTCTTACAGCCCTCCTCTTGTTGCATCTTTTCTTGATTACTGTGGATCCACATGGTCTATCCTCCTTTGATGCTACCCCCACATGATTGGAAGGAGAGCTTGACTTGCATCGGCGGGACGGGCCGTCAGGCTTGACATTCAGGGGGCCCGACTCCGATACAGGGCTTGCCTTACCCTCCAGGGAT
>JAQMYF010040635.1:0-10484 GCA_030014195.1 Neosilurus mollespiculum | reverse complement strand
ATGGGTTTCCCTCTTGAGCCTGGTTCCTCTCAAGGTTTCTTCCTTGTGTCAACTGAAGGAGTTTTTCCTTGCCACTGCCGCCACAGGCTTGCTCATTAGGCATGTGTAGGGGTTGTAGAATTTTTTTTAGATTCCTCCCTAATTTATTTTTACTATGTAAAGCTGCTTTGTGACAGTGTCAATTGTAAAAAGTGCTATACAAATAAAACTGAATTGAATTGAATACCCATCCTCATTTGGGTGAAACCAGATAAAACACTGCTGGTGATATAAACTTAGTTTTTCAGCAGAATCTTCTTTATATTTTAACATGAAGTCTAGTTGGTTATCTTATAACTGTAACAGTATTAAATAATTTCAGTAAAAGAGTTTATATCACCAGCAGTGAAAAGTCATCTTCACAGTTTGAGTGTATATTTTGGTCCATATGGATCCTCATCAGCAGGAGCGAGGGGCTTCTAAAATGAGAACTCCAACCAGTAGTAGCACAACAGGATTGAGAAAGCAGAAGAATCAGGATCACTGGTATCTAAGAAGTAGCATGTGTACCTCAACAAGCAGAGAGAGAGAGAGAGAGAGGTTATGTATGCTCACAACAGTGTAATGGTTAAAAAAAAAAAAAGAGTTTATTAGTTTGAGTGCAAGCAGGGACTCCAGCATAACTGACTATGACAGCATAACTTAAAAGAGAGAACCAGAAGGAAAACAGACATGAATGCACCCTGGAACATGTGGATATCGGCCACTCCACTGATCTTTGTGGAAATGTGTGGGTAAGAGAGAGACAGCATCCACACATGACAGTTTATTGGAATTCTCTATGCCTGAGAACACTCACATCTGCCCCTTTACCTAATAAAAGGCTATTAACAAAATGCTTGACTACACAAGTTTTCAGCCTTGTCTTAAAAATGGCTGTTTTTATGGCTGTTCCATAACTGTGGGGCTTTTTAAGTGAAAGCTCTGTCCCCTGCAATATTCTTCATTATTCAAGGTATCAATATGCAGTCTGCACCTTTTGATCTAAGTGGGCATGCTGGATCATAAACAACAAGATGTTTGTTTGAGTTATTGTGGCACAAAACCATTCAGTGCTTTATTGGTTAAAAGTCGTATTTCATATTCAGTGCGGAATTTAATTGGGAGCCAGTGCAGTGTTGATAAGATAGGGGTGATGTGCTCATATCTTCTAGTGAAACTAAGGACTCTTCCCACTGTGTTTATGCACCTATTAGAACAACCAGAAAGTAAAGCATTACAGTAATCTAATCTGGAGGTACCAAAAGCATAAACAAGTTTTTCCACGTCATGCAGTGACATCATATTTATCATTTTAGTAATGTTCCTGAAATGAAAGGCTAGCCAAGTAATATCTACATGAGCTTCAAATGAAAGACCAGAGTCAAATCATACCAAGGTCCTTTACTGTTGCACATGATGAAACTAAAACACCATCCAAAGTTACTACATAATCAGAAACCTTATTTTTAGCTGTCTGTGATTCGAGTACAGGTACTTCTGTCTTATCAGAATTTAACAAGAAGAAGTTAGAAAGCATCCAGTGTCTAATGTCCTTTACACATTTCTCAACATTATTAAGCTGGTATCTCTCAACTGGCTTTGCTGAAATATACAACTGTGTGTAACAGTGGAAGCTAATACCATGTTCATGAATAATATTACCCAAAGGGAGCATGGCCATTATTATACCTTAAGGAAAGTGTCACAAGAAAGCACTGGTTAGCCCCAATGAGGTAGTGTTTGGCAATACTTGTTGTGGGCCAACTGCTGTCTTTTGATCCACCTGAGAATGTTCTTATGTTAATTTTAATTTTTGATTGTCACAAAGAAAGATGCAAAGTCTGTATTGGGGAAAATTTCAAGTCATTTTATTTTTTTTAGCCTGGAGATTTAGCCTGCACTTGCTTTGTTGCCTGTTTATGGTCCCTTCCCTTGTCCATCTTTCTTCCCTGATATGCCAACTCAAACAACTCTCATCGAGCCCTGATGTTGGCTTGGTTCAATCAATCAGATATGCTAACAGTGCCAACCCCATGAGAAGGGAAATGTTAAAGAAAGAGGTAGATTTATAGATCTTTCAAGTCTCCTTACATTTTAGTTATGCCTAATGCATCATTCTGGTTTTGTACGGAATATTATCCGTGACTAAGCATTGTAACCAAGCCAGATTGTCATCCAGCAAAGACTGATGATTCTGTTGACTGATTGGGGTATGCAAAATTTGTAATCAAGATTGATCTTTAAAAAGGCAACTGGCTGCTAGAGCAAGGAAGTTGTCAGCTTTTGTAACATCAGATTATTTTTTACAGGATAAAGAAATGCCTTTTGGGGTAAGAAAAACTCCACGCAATGTTCCAGCATCTTGTCAATAAGATACTTCAAGAGTTGGCTGGTTGTAAGGCCTACCTCGATCATGTTGTACCTTTTAGTTTTTCCTGATTGGAATATGTGGAACTAATTATATAAATTTCTACTCAGCTAGTGGGGGTCAATCTTACTGATAACCTCTTTTTTTTTAACCTATCTAAATGTGAATTTGGAAAGGCACGTGTGACTTTTTGGTCAAGATAGTTGGGCATGGGCAGGTGCGACCCGTGGAAGCCAAAATTGAAGCCATCAGTTCTTTTCCCGTGTCTACTACACATCAGGAATTGCAAAGGTTTATGTCAAACGTTTGCCATTGTAATTATACCATTAACAGATGTCCTTAACCCAAAAAATATTTTTTCAGTGGTACCCTGCTTGTCATCACCTTTAAGGCAATCAAGGATTTGATGGCAAGGGCACCTGTGTTTATTTATTACTATTTATTTTAGCTGTGGATGCAAGGGGCTGTGGAAAGGGAGCTGCTCTTTTACAGGTTGATGATGGTAGAACATCCAGTTTCCTACTTTTCTAGAAAGTTTAACAGCTGCCAGAGGCATTATGCTACTGTAAAAAAGGATGCCCTTGTTCTGGTCCTTGCTGTCCAACACTGCTGACATTTATTTGGGTTCTCCATTACCTGTGGTCTTGTATACAGTTCATAACTCTCTGGTGCTACACAGAATGAAAAATCACAACCAGAGAATTATGTGGTGATCATTTATATTGAAGCCATATAACTTTATCATCAGGCATATACAAGGTCAAGACAAATGTGATTGTAGTCATGTGTTCCAGAGCTGGGTATCAATATTTGTCTTTTTCCTATTTCATCTTCCTCCTTCTTTCCCTTTGTATACCTAGCCTAGGATGTAGAGAACTAGAGGGTTTGATGATAGGATGGTGTGGCATCATGCCTGTATTTTTTATTTTTATTTAAGGACTTCAAAGTAAATCCTTTTTGGGGAAGGTCCCCCAGCAGAGGAGTGTTACAGTTGTGGTTGAGGGTGGCAGTGTCCATGTATTCATTTTCCCTTTATTATTTGGATTTTTCTTTATTGCTCAGCTTAATAAATAAAATTTTGATTAAATTATTGAATGAGTTAGCTTCGTTTTGTGTTCTGGCTATAGCTGGTTTAAATTTACTTGTAATAACGTGTTAAAAATCTATGATTTGTTGGCTTTTTGCATTTCACTGTTTTCAATAGAACAAGATAAGTATTCTAATAAAAAAGGTCAGTAATCAGAATTAGCCAGCTACATTAATAATAAAACAGTCAAAGCTGATACAGTATACACAACATTACAATCATGCAGGGAGGCAGGATGCAAGTGCAGATTAGGGACTTTTAATTGAAGTGTTCAAACAAAGTTCTCCACAGGTAAACAGAACACAAAAGTGAGATATAACCATTAATGTAGATAAATAGGAATACAGGATAAAAGTCTAAACAGTCTACATCAGATTACCATAGATACATACAGACTCTTACAGCTATATGGAACATTCAGTTTTTTTGTATAGCGCTTTTTACAATTGACATTGTCGCACAGCAGATTTACAGCTTTAGTAAAAGTAATTTAAAAAGGAATTGAAACATTTTTCTACAACCCCCTACACATCCCTAATAAGCAAGCTTGTGGCGACAGTGGCAAGGAAAAACTCCTTCAGTTGACATGGCCGGTAAACAGACAAATCTGGGATAAGACTCCAAGCACAATGTAATAATGGTTAAGCACCTGTTAAAACATGCAAAATCTGTAAACAGGACAAGGCTAGGTACACAGAAATCTCATAATGCAGTCAAATGGTCATGTGGCATACAATGATGTTTACAAAAATCTTCAGAGAAAAGAGAAGTGGAGGCAGAATTTGTAAGAATTTCTGTGACACATCGTGTTCATCCTGATACATTTTATGATACTAAGATTGTTGATATATTTGGCAACCTTTAGAAAATCCATCACTCAGGCTTATTTTTCCACTGGACTAACCAGTTATAGGTCAACAAGATTTATAAATGTAGTCAGGTAATGTAATTGTATCTTGGTTGTAAAGTGATCTTTGTAGTTAATGTTGATCTCTGTAGTTATCATTAAATGATGTAAAGGTTAAATGTTGTGGAACATTGCACTGAAGCATCGAAACAAGACTCGATCTGCCAACATAAATACAACATAACGATGGCGTGAGAGAATAATGGGAATAATGATCAATTACAAAAAAGACGGAATTCTGCGGATGGAAGAATTTCATGTCTGTAATGTGTTCGGCTTTCCCCAGTCTTTACATGCATTTTCAAGTGGAATGTGACTTGTAGGGCTTTCTTTGTTTAAAAAAAAAAAAAAAAAAAAAACAGACTTCAAAAAGTACCTGACGCTAGTTTTTGAGTAGAGAGAGATTCCGCAGGCCTCCAGCTCTTAACGAAACCTATGCATATGTATACTGCATACATTGCTGGTATTTGCCAGAATTTACAATTTCCTTTCCCAAAGTATGCATTATTCTAAGTAATATTTTTGATGGAGATATTGTACTTCCTTTTGAGATAAAAATTAAATAATTTCAAAAGAACCTTTTTAGCTTGCAGCATTACATATATGACTTATGTGCTGAAATCTGCCTCTTTTGATTTACAATGTGTCTATTTTTATTTTACAAAAATGCAATATCATAAGTTCAAATCTGATGGTTCTTTTTGTCTTTTTGCTCACCTGCTTAAGAATCACCAATCACAGTGCTAGCATGGCGGTTTAATTGTAATTGCACAAGTCCAAGTTGATTAATAGACCTTTTTACTGCATTTTGGAACACAGAGCTAGAGAAGCAGTAGATCACAGGATCCAGAGCACTGTTCATGTACGTGAACCCAACAGATAAGACAAAGAGCCTACTGACAATTTTGTAAGCATCACAGTATTCATTCAACCTTTCTTTCATATAGAGTGCAGTCAGTCCTGTTGCAACTCCTGGGAAGAAACAAAGGATGAAGACTGCAACAATTACTAGGACAGTTCGAATAGCCTGTCGAACCTTCTTCTCTCTGTCCATCTGCCGCTGTTGTAAAATGCAGGAAATTTGAATGGAGCAGAAAAGTAATATTAATAGAGGGAGGAAAAATTCAGCAATATATATTACATAGTGTAGCTTAATACCAAGTGAGACGTTTTCTGGATTAAAGCTCCGACAGTAAGATGCATTATCCTTCTTTCCAAGGAGATCCTCATTCAGCAGAGGAAGCCGCATTGAGATTACTACCACCCAGATTAAACAAACGATCACTCCAGCTTGGCGTGTGGTAATAAAGTTAATTTTATTATGCGGATGAACTACTTTAAAATATCGATTCACAGCCACAGCAGTCATAAAGCTGATGCTTGCAGATCGGTTGACTGCAAGCATGAAGAGGTTGACTCGACACCAAGCATCACCAAACACCCACTTTTCAGAGCGCAGATAGGCATCAATCCGAAAAGGCATGCTCACCATAAGGAGAAAATCAGCCAGGATCAGGTTGAAGAGAAACATGATATTGGGTCTCCAAGATTGAAGATGGTGACAGAAGATATACAATGCCATCACGTTTCCTGGTAAGCCAAGCAGGAGCTCAGTGATAAGTACAGAAGTGAGAATGGAGAACATCACATTTTGTCCTTGTGCCTCACAAGTAGTATTACTGGACTGCATGGTATTAAATGTTTAAAAGCTAGATCTCATACTGCCTTTACAGCCCTGCTTTTTTGTGTTTGTAAGTGTAAGAACAGCTCTGTCAAAACACAGAAAAAAGAAATTGGACAACTTTCCAAATTTTGCAGAATGTTTAAATTATAATTGTCACAATAATTGGAACTGGTTATTTCTTTAAACTTTGCAAAATCCAAAATGCTTATCATTAAAATTTCTGGTGAAAATATTAAAGCATATCAATACAGTATATTAATGATACACAGCTATATGATTTGTTCTTTCAGCATTCTTAGAACAATACCATATATGCTACAATCATTTTGCTAAAATTAATACCTTGTTGTCATAAAAAAAAAATATCCAAAAGTTAGTAGAAGCAGGTTGTAGCCACTAAATGTATAAACATAAATTAACTTTTCTGATTAAGTGTAAAATATGAGTCCAAATAAAAGTTTTAAATTACTTTGTTTGTAATATCAGTTCATAACTCATAACAACAAAATGTATCTGTTACCTACAAGAGAATATGCTTGATTCTTAATCAGTCCTCCCAGGCTGAGTATAGAGAGGAAGCTGCTGCTGCTGTGAACACTTAAGCAAGCTTCCTCCCCTCTTGTACAGTGATAATGTCAGAGAAAATTAGGAAGTCATTTCAAGTCTTGTTTAAATGTAAATAACCCAGACTAATGCTACATACAGTACATATACATACATAATGTGCCATACCTTTATTTTCCTTCCTTTCTTGTCTTCGTTTCTTCTGTAGATATATTATGCTCTCACTTTTGCTCTATTAGGATGCATGTATGCTTTAGCATAGACTTGAGATAAGTTTAAGGCACAATATTTTTATTTACATTTATTTCAATTGTGCTAGCACTAACTTAAATGGTGAAAATGCTCATTGATGATAATTTGCAGTCATCAGTTGCTTATATCAACTACTTTTTTATTGTGTGGACTTTGTCAATTTGCACAAAAGTTATTTAATTTTTTATTTATTTAATTAATTATTTTTTGATAATTGTTACTGTTGAATTTTTTCAATTGTGAGCTGGAGGTGGACTAACATCCTTAAAGTTCTTATTTAGTTATGGGTGACAGTAAATTAACATCACTGTTTCCTCACATTCAGGAAACCATATTTTACATAAACTTATTTAAACTCTTATATAAACCATGACATTTTATGCATGACTTGCAAAATTTACCATGTGAATCTTAATTTATGAAAGCCTTCATAAAGACATGTGTATAATTTTAAGCATGATTTATTTTTAGTCACTAAATGTATGCTCAGATGTGATATTCCCTCAGTCCATAAGAAAATAGTCCAAAATAAAACAGTATTATTGGTTAATATTTGCAACCAAAAGGTATGCCCTGCAACGAAAAAGTGTGAATGTATTATGAATGAAAACAGTCTGCTGTAATCTATTCAAAAAAATTTAAAGACTCTAAACCTCCATATTTACAGAGCATTAAAATATTATTGAGGGAACAATTTACAACCGTGTTATCTTTTATTAGGGTCCCAGGGAAGCTGGAGTCCATTCTGTGCACCCTGAACCAATGCAGACCATTGCAGGGCCAACACACACTCAACCAGTCAAAGTCATATTCACACAGGGGTGATAGAAAATATCCAATTAGCTTAAATGTGCATGTATTTGGACTGTGGGAGGAAACCCGACCACCTTGAGGAAACCCACACAAGCATGTGGAGAACATACAACTTGCATATAGAAATACCGGGCATGGGGCTTGAACTGAAGAACTTATTTCTGTGTGGCGAAAGTCCTAAGCACTAAGCCACCGTGCTGCCTCTTAGAAATACCCACATGGATAGGCACTAGCCACCCCATGACTCTAGTAGGATTAAGTGGTTCAGTAAAGGAATGAATATATATCTTGTATATATCATGCATAAAAAAATAAATCGATGCCAAATTAATCAATAAATGCTGTTCCTGCTCTTACACAATGCACAGCTTTGACAACATATGTCCACTAGACCAACAGGCAGTCAAAACAAAGATCAGCTGAAGTGTTGCTGCATAGTCCACGGTGATCCTGGAACCCATGTCTAGTGTCTTGGTCTTCAGTGGAGACCAAAACAGAGGTAACAGATGACAAGGGAACAAAGGGAATGTCAAAGCACTTATTTATGATGTCCGCATCAGTACATACCTTCTTGCATTGAACTAGAAGCACTAGGCTCTGATTTGTTTGTCTGCTCCTTCCTCTCCATCTATACCTTTATTTCAATTTCTCTCATGTTAATATTGAGTGCTATTTTGTTACAAACTGCAGAACATAATTTAATATCTGATAAAAATGGTGCTGACCTGAGCAATACAAAATTAGCTTGGCACAATTAACTTGGTGGTCTTTCTACCTAGAATTGATATATGGCTTCCTCCTTGCATAGTAGTTTCACGTTGCATTTCTGGATGTAGTCACAAACTGTTAAGTGGCAATGTGTCTCTGAAATCCTCCTGAGGCTATGTAACAAATCTGCCACAGTAGCACTAAAGTTGCCAGTTTTTAGGCAGTGCGGCCTGAGGGCTCAAAGGTCACATCCAACAAAGGTTTTCAAACTTTTGTTCAGTGAGTATAAAAGAATTGTGATGTGTCAGAATTCCCTGAATCTTTTTTTTTTTTTTAACAATATTAGGTACTGTACATGTTTAAGAACCAAAATTTTCTGCAATTTTGCACTAAGAAATGGTCATTTTGAACTGACTTACAAATCTCTCATGAATTTTGCAACAAAGTGATGAGATCTATCCTTGCTGACAAACAATGAAAATAAGAGGTTGGTTAAAAATTCAAATAAAGTAATTGGTTCTTCTTCAGAAAATGAATGTATAATACATGGTAGAAATCATATTCAGGAAATATAATTGCTTGCATGTACGGGGATAGTGTGCATGTAAAAATATACTACACTCTGTCCCCAATATTTCCTGATATTTTATTTCTTTATTGTAGTGTACAGACAAGTAAACAGACGAGGTCTTATACTGGTTCCTTATTAAAAGCAGCCTTAAAACAGTTTATTAGGAAAACCTTCATTATCTCTATGCTTCCAGAGACCTAAATATAGAGTTTATCAATCATTTCCGTAATGCCTTATCAGTGTTTTGGCTGGTTTGTAAAAACCTTGATTCTTTTCGGAGACCCATGTTATTTTGTTTGCTCAATGAAATTTCATGTCATGTCTCATGTTGGCTTTACTTTCAGAAGCAGAACTGTCTTTCTAACCACAGCTACTGGGTGGAACTCTAATGAGGAACTTGAGCAAGAAAACATGTTACTACACCCACCCCCACAGCTCTACACCCTTAAGCAGTTGTTTTAACAGTATGGACAAAATATAGGGTAAAGGCTAGCAATACTAAACAATATGAATATTATTCATATTCCTATCTATAAATTTGATTCCTAATAAGTCATAACACAACTCTGGAGGAGTAAAGTAAAAACATATTAGTATGAATACTTTTGCAAGCCACATTTTAAGTTTAAAAAAAAAAAAAAAAAAAAAAAAAAAAACCTCACCCGGAACACACCTTCCTCTTTCCCTAGCCTGTCAGTTTAGGTGGATGGTCATGTCTTTGCAGGTTTGCAATTGTGCCATACTCTTTCCATTTTCATATGATGGCTTGAACAGTGCTCCATGAGATGTTCAAAGCTTGGGATTTTTTTTTTTTTTTAATCAACCTAATACTACTTTAAACTTCACAACTTTATCCCTGACCTGTCTGATATGTTTCTTGGGCTTCAGGATGCTGTTTGTTCAGTAATTTTCTCTAACGCCTTTACAGAGCAATTGTATTTATACTGAGATTTGATTACACACAGGTGGACTCTACTAATTAGGTGACTTCTGAAGGTAACTGATTGTAATGGATTGGTTGTGCTTGTAATGTGGACAAAATGTAGAAAATTCAAGGGGTATGAATATTTTTGCAAGCAACTGTATGTGTGTGAAAAAAACAAAAAAACAAAAAACATTGGTTGTTTACCGAGGGCAAGTTCTTCCAGCCAAAAATATCCTATATCCTAAAATGGTATATAGAAAACTAGTCTCTTTTTGTTGCATATAAGCAAACTGTTGTATCATATAAAACATAGTTCCAAATAGAAATATATAGTTTCATATACAGTCATCGACAAATGATTTGTCGCAAATTTGGACATTCTTGTATAAAACCCAATATCTCACCAACCTATTAACCGAATTTAATTAACTATAACTTAAAATAACCCTCTGATGGTACTGAATAATATGTGCTAGCAGCAGTATTAAAAATAAATATCTTCTAATCTTTAAGTCAAGTCAAGTCAGTTTATTTGTATAGCGCTTTTTACAATTGACATTGTCACAAAGCAGCTTTACATAGTA
>JAQMYF010040634.1:0-10488 GCA_030014195.1 Neosilurus mollespiculum | reverse complement strand
TGCGTACGCCAGCCATGAAGTTTGCGTGAAGCGCCGCACATTTCCACGGACATTTCACTCTTGATACATCTGAACTTCGCCGTGGGAAAATGCGTACGCAACGTTTTTGTGCGTACGGCACCCTTTGTACATGAGGCCCCTGGTCTAAGGCAGCCTGTAGGTGAGGCTGCCATCTAGTGGATAAAAGACAGAGTAACACTCCGACACATGTCAGGTTCAATTTAATTCATAATTTTTATTTTACGAATTATAGTTACATTATAGTTAGTTAAGAAAAGAAATAGTTATATAGTTACAAAATTGGGAAGTCAAAACATGGTTGTGTTTTCTATAGTCAAACTCAACCTTTGCCAATTGGATTTTTTGTTTGTGCCTACTTTAGATCCAAATGTTAATCGGTGCTAATAGAAAACAATTATTCTTTTTTATCTTTGATAAGTACAAAATATTAACATATGATATACTTACTTCGTTCAGTTCTCCTATATAACATATAAACAACATATCATATTATATTATATGTTAGGGTTGTGAGTGTCTGCCTCATGTTTTCACCGCATCCAGGTGAACCTTCATCCAAATTACGGTTTGCAGCAAGGTCACGTGAAGATACAGGTTTGCTGGTGTTACATGGAAAATGTATGAATGTAACAATAGCAAACATACCCAATATTTAAAGGGAAAATATATGAAAATTAGAACTAAGCTGTCCTTTGATACTGCTAAAGCTTAAGGAGCACAGTAGAGTAATCATCTTCAAGTGACTATCACTGGTGGGCATAGTTTAAGTCATGAAAATCAATGTTAGGCTCTCATGTAACCAGAATTAAAATACTTTATTGATCCCAGAAGTAATGTGTGCAGACAGTTACTCCATACCAAGTAAAGAAAGAATAAGATAAAGTTAACTGTCCCAATAAGAAAATTATAAATAACTCATATAACACATGTCTGCCTGTCTATCTATCTATCTATCTATCTATCTATCTATCTATCTATATCTATACTAACGAATCCTGTCAGTGTGCAATAACGTCAGCATGATAAACAGTATTGTTACTATATGGAGGAGTTGTACAGTTTAATGGCCACAAGTATGAGTGATGTCCGGTGTTGTTCAGTGGAACATTTAGGTGAGATCAGGTGGTGACTGTAACCTCATGTCCTTGACATCCCCTAAACTATCAGTATGGGAGTATGGCTTTGCTGATGAATTTGAATACCCACTCTATATAGTGTCATTAAATTGTCACCACTATCCCTTCAAATGATACGTAGGGATACCGACCTAATGTTGTGTAAATTGAAATTAGCAGGCTGTAATCCAGTCTCCCCAGGGAATTCTAGTCTTGTGAGTTGCATGGTGGTCAATTGCACCACAAGGGTTTTTTTTTTTTTTTTTTTTTAAATTTAAAAATCACATAATCTGGGACATATGAATGTGGAACAGATTGAAATGTGTGCTCGAAGTATTTGGTAACGTGTGAGTTAGAATTACAGCGCACACACTGAAGCTCAAGAAGAAAAAAGTGTCTCAGTAGCAAAGCCGGACTAATATAAAACATCCATCTCTGATGCTAGATACCCACCGCATTTCATGATTAACTTTGTCAATACATCCTCCTCTAACTAAATTATTCTATGGTTTACTAAATTTTGATATTGTGCCCATATTTTTCTGGGGCCACTGGTATTGTGGGTCTTGTTAACACCAAGCATGGAGAGACTGAAAGATAGAGAGGAGTATTATAACGAAAGAATGTAAACATAAACCAATGAGTCTGAAGAGTCTAAAATCCAACGAGCAGAAATAATTATGAGGAGAATGATCACCGGGAGAGACAACCTCGAAGAATAACTCCACAATGAAACAGCCTGTGACAAACACGAGTCTGGGAATTTAATATTGCTGAAGACGACAAAGGGTGGGCGAAAGTACAATCTGACAACATGTCCGGACACCTGTAGAAATATTAAAAGCCCAAGAGCCACACATAAAGGACCAACTCGACAAAATATCAGATAAATGGACGAAAAGAACCAAGGATTAAAAAAATCTGTGGCCCAAAGGTGGTACATTTGATTAAGCACTGTGTTAGCAGCTGCAGATCCTGATAGAGAATTATAAGTTTAAAGATTCTAGGAAGAAAAGGCAGGAAAAAAAGACAGTAGAACTGATGGTTTTAGATAAGTTCAGAGTGGAGGGAGAGCGACAGAGAGAAAGTGAGTGCATTCAGGAAGAGAAACAAGAAAAAGAAGAGAAAGAGAAAAATCAGGAGATTAAGATAACGGTTGAGCCCAGCGCACCACCAACCTACCCAGCAAATCTGGGAAGAAGGGCTGAAATTGACCGCCCGCTATGGGACAGAGGGATATTCCCAGTTCTGAAGGGGGACCTCATTTTCAAAAAAAGAGGAAAACATGCTGCAGGGAGATGGAAGCCCAGACAGAGGGGGATCAGGGTTGCAGGAAAGAGAGAAAGATAATCAGTTATGGGAGGAAGTAACAAATTCTAAACAGAGGTCTGTTAATGAGTTGAGCAAGGTGTTTGAAGCTGAAGAGCTAGAACTAGAGCCCTGGCGAGACACTCAGTATGAGAGACGAGATGAGACTGGACAGTCAGTATTAGATGCCTATGTTGGTAGGACAGGGTGTCCAGAACACAGAGAAGAGAGGGAGCCACAGGTGTGTGAACCGGCATGGGCTTGGCAGGGCGGGCCTAGACAGAAAGAATTGCGAACAGTAAATCTACCCAGACAGAAAGTAGGGCGACCAGTAAGATTGACATTGAGAGTGGAAGGTACAGAGCCAGAGAGGAAACAAAATTCACAGAATGAACAGCAGAAGAGGGAAACGATGCCTTTACCCAAGACAGCAGCCTGAGCATTACAGTAAAGGTTAGTTATGTACTGGATTTCAAGTAAGTGTCAGGAAAGGGAGCAGAGAAGGGAGTGAGAGGCGGCAGGAGAGTGGACATCAGGAGCAGGCCAGGAGTGTGAGAATGAATTTAATTATGAGGAAGGGACAGGGGAATTAGAAGGTAGGCCAGAGGACACTGAGCGAGACACTAACCTAGGAGAAACATCTGTCACCAGGTCAGGTCAAACATTCCATGTACAGGAAAAATATACCCATCAACTGCCGCTACTGGTAAAAGGGCGGAATGTACAATATATACCCTGGCAGACCCTAGATCTGGAGGGATTGGTAAAATGCCTGCCAAACCTACATGAGGGAGCATATAAGTGGATCTGTGACTTTGAGGATAAAACGCAGGGGAAGATGTTTACTTTAGGAGACATCAAAGCGTTGCTTGCGAGAGCAATAGGCATAACTGAGACATGCAGAACAATATTGAGTGCAGATCCGACTAACCTAAGAAATATAGCATACCACTGCATTAGATGCAACAGCATTTGACCCTTATAGAAATCCAGTGTGGAGACAGCTCAGAGAGGAGTTTCCGTCTCGGACAGATTTGAATAATCTACAGGGAGAATCAATCTTGGAAGCTGAGCACCCGATGACGTATTATCAGAGAATTAAAAGAAAGTGGATCATGAAAACAGATGCACCCACTTCATACAGCAATGTTCAGAAAAATAGTGATACAGGGGCTTCCAGAGGTATTAAAGAACAAACTAGATGTTGTTGTGGGCCTGAATTACAGGACAGAGTCAGAATTCTGTGAGCATCTGACCCATGCTCTTAAAAAGTACAGAGGAATAGAGAAAAAAGCTAAAAGAACAAGAAACAAACATTCTCAGGAAGGTGGCACACCTTCAACTAGGAGAGCTTACAGCAAAGTCAAAAAACAAGAAAAATAGTAAACCTACAGATTTTGGAGACCATGGTTCTCAGTGGGAAAAGGGTGGACCCTCTGGGTCTGGAATGAGGTCTTGCCCCAAGTGGAGGAGTTCAAGTGCAGCAGAGGTGCAGCCTCTGCTGTAAAGCGGAGCTTGTACTGGTCCGTCGTGGTGAAGAGGGAGCTGAACCAGATAGCAAAGCTCACCTATGATCACGAGCTTTGGGTAGTGACTGAAAGAACGAGATCGCGAATACAAGCGGCTGAAATAAGCGTCCTTCCCAGGGTGGCAGGTCTCTCCCTTAGAGATATGGTGAGCAGTTCTGTCATCCGGTAGGAACTCGGAGTAGAACCGCTGCTCCTTCTCGTTGAGAGGAGCCAGTTGAGGTGGCTTGGGCATCTGATTAGAATGTCTCCCGAATGCCTCCCTGGTGTGGTGTTTCAGGCACGTCCACCCGGGAGGAGACCCCGGGGCCGACCCAGAACACGCTGGAGGGACTACGTCTCTCAGCTGGTCTGGGAACTTCTTGGCGTCCCCCCGGATGAGCTGGAGGAAATGGCTGGTGAGAAGGACGTCAGGACCTCACTGCTTAGGCAGCTGCCCCCACGACCTAACTCCGGAATAAGCGAAAGAAGATGGATAGATGGAGTAGGAATGATGTTACTGATGTTTCATCATTGCACTGATGTTTACTGAGGTCCTAGCTATGTACTTTATGGTCTTTTTTTTTCATTCCACTCATTTACTTACACAGTTTATTCCACTCATTTACTTATATGGTTAATTCAAATATTCTATATATCCATATTCACCTATGCAATAACACCTCACCATGTGGTGAATATAAATATCGTAGTGTATATAAATACTGTTTCTTTTTTTTCTCTCTCTGTAAATAATATTATTCTTCACTATTTATTGTACATAGTGTTTTCTTTTGTGTCTTTGAGTGCTTTTTTGGTTATTACTTAAATGTTTCTTTTTATTTTTGTGTTTGAGCTGCAGTAACAGTGAAATTTCCCCACCATGGGATCAATAAAGGATCTTATCTTATTGGTCACCATATTTACAGGCCCAGGTAGATAAACACTTAGAGAATGTGAAGTTTTCACCCAGTATAATGTTCAGAAAGGAATAAGTACCCCCGTGGGGCAAGTACCAGTGCCTGAAGGGTCATTAAACACATAGCTATCGATTTTGTAGACATGATAACTCCAGTTCAAGGGATATGGTACATGTTGGTAGTAGTAGACCGATTCAGTAGATGGGTAGAGGTGACCCCAACTAAAGAACAAGCCGCAGGACCTGAGAAAAAGTTTGTCACTGAAAAAGTATTTCCTCGATTCGGGATATCATCAATCATTAGCTCAGACAAAGGAACACCTTTCATGCAGATATCATTGAGAAACACCATGGACTGGTTGAGAGTTAAATGGAGACTAGGATGTGTAAATCACCCCCAGTCCCAGGGTATTGTGGAAAGAGTCAATGGCACTTTAAAGGCAAAAATTGCAAAGGTCTCAAGTCAACCTGGACTGAGCTGGGTAGACTCACTCCCATTAGCGCTAATGCATTACTGAACTGAAGCCCACAGTAGAACACACCTGACGCCGCATGAAATGCTAACTGCAAGACCCATGCCTCATCCTGGCCTTAGAGGGCCATATGAAGGTCCAGCACCAGAACAATTAGAGAGGGAAGTAGGGGCTTATGTGAAACAAATGACCCGTATACACGAAGAAAGTTACTTGCATGAGCAGCAAAGACAGTGAAGGCAGCACCAAGAGAACAAGCCCGCTGACACTCCCATCCGAGTAGGTGACAAGGTGTACGTTCGGGCCATCAGGTGAAGGTGGCATCAGCCAAGGAGGACGGGCCCATTCAAGGTAACTGACGCTGTTCCCACCGCAGTGAAGGTGAGAGGGAGCACTACATGGTATCACCTTAACCATTGTACAAGAGCACCTGTTAAAGAACTTCCACAGGAGGCACAGGAGGGTGATGAAGGCAGAGATGAGAATGATGAGCAACCAGGACTGTTGGGAAGGCAACCTGAGCAAAGACCACCCACACCCAGTGCTCAAGGACCAGGCAGCCCTCAGGGAGAAACAGGAGAGGGTGATGAAGGCTGTAGCCACATGGAAAGAACAGAAGGGAGAGAACAGGACCTGGCAGGAGAACCCCATTCAAGAAGGCTCGAACCAGGAGACCCCCAAGAAGGTCCATCAGAAATACAACCGCTCACAGGTATCAGAGAAACACCCCTATCAGCTGAAGGAGGACTTACAGACAATGTCCAACATGAGGGATCTGAAGCAGAGACACTTGGATGGGTCACAGACATCGGAGAAACATCCCAACTGTGGTGGGGGAGTTGCAGAAAGTTTTCAACCTGAGGAATCAGTAACAGGGGAATTTGGATGGCTCGATTACCTCCCTGAGCTCCCAGAAGTCCCTGAGACACCTCACAATGTGGATGGCGCTTGAAACTTTGCTGATTATCTTCAATACAAGCCTGATCCTATTCCTGGTGATGAGGATGATCACACTCTCTACCCAAGGAGAGAACCACACAGTGAACAACACGGAGTTCTACAAACCATCGACATGGACGAATGGCTTACCATGTACGGTATGCATTCCTCTGAATAAATCAAGACCAGCCCCATGGAGAAGTAGGTCTCTAACATCTGACCGATACAATAGGGTGATCACACAGAAAACTTGGAGAGGAGGCACAAGTTTATGGCTATGCTGAAGGCCAAGGGGCAGCAGTGATCACTACGAATGGACAAACAAGATTAAAAACACCCTGAATAAAACAAGAAGACACCAGAATGGTGATAACTGACAGAATACAGAGGGATAAAAAGGATAAGAACGGAGAACTGAATGAAGACAAGAGTTCACCCAACCATGTAATGTATGAGGAAAAGAACGAAAAAAGCCCAAGGCAATGTGTGGTATCAGTGGGCAAAATACACGGCACAAGAATGGATTGGGAAAGATGAGGAGTGTATGGTATGTGCATCCGGAAGGAGAAAGTTAGAGGTAGTACCACTTCCCTATAACACTGAAACATGTCTCCAGTTCAGACAAGGGATTGCAGACATATATGGAACTCAGGTAATCCAGAACACTTCCTTCACAGTATATAGAGACCATGCTAATGTTAATGTCACTTATCCAACACCGGCACCTTTAAGTGATACGATGTGCCTGTATTGGTGTATACTGTATGCAGGAGTGGGAAATGTGACACAAAACAAAAGGAGATGTGGGAATATTACTAAATGGCCCCAAGACGACTTATCTAAGGCCACCAAGTGACAGAGTGTCCTTCAAATGGG
This sequence comes from Neosilurus mollespiculum, assembly GCA_030014195.1. NCBI lineage: Eukaryota > Metazoa > Chordata > Actinopteri > Siluriformes > Plotosidae > Neosilurus > Neosilurus mollespiculum. The sequence goes on along the minus strand of JAQMYF010040634.1, from coordinate 3,332 downwards.
CACGAAATCAAACATTTGAATGTTAGAGGAACAAGGGAACCATAAATGTAGGTAACTTTACGAGTAAGTGTACAAGAATATGAGAAATAAGCAACACAAAATTCTCAGTGGACTCATTTCAAGATACATGGGGAGTGATCAGAACCAGAAAGGTGAAGGGGAACTCACAGGTAATAATGGGATAGTACAAAAAATTACCACCAGTACTTCAGCATCAAATTATACCACTCGCAGATATATGGTGGGTGTGTGGAGGAATGTGACTGAGGAGTTTTGCCCCTCTCTTGGTCCGGATTATGTACTAGAGTAATGATAATTACGGAGGTGCGTATGTATAAAGCCGGGGAAGACATGGGAAAAGCAAAAGTGATTACCAATCTGACCCAAAGGTATATTTAGATGCCATAAGGCAACCCCGGAGAATTCCCGCAGAATACAAGGCAGGGAACAAAATAGCGGCTGGCTTTGAGTCAATCTTTATATGAATTACTATCAATAAGAATGTTGAATGGATAAACTATATATATTATAATCAGCAACGATTTATTAACTACACCGACAAAGCACTGCAGGCGTTAGGGGACGGTTAGGTAACAGCCACCAGTACCATGAAACTCCAAAACAGACAGGCGTTGGATTGGCTAATGGCAAAAGAAGGAGGTGTGTGCGTGCTCTTTGGAGAGCATTGCTGTAATTTCATTCCCAATAACAGGGCCCCAGGAGGCACCTTCTATCTGGCAATGGAGAAGCTTGGGGGCTTACAGAAAGAGGTAAAACAAAATGCAGGATTTGTTATATTTTCCACCGAATGGTCAACTCTTTGGTAATGGGGGATGGGTAATGAGAGAGGCAATAAATAGTACTTGTAATAATTGCACTGTTGTTGTGTTGTCTACTCCCCCTAATCAAAGGAATATGTATGACGGCAACCGTCAAGCAAATGGCATTCATAATGCGCCCCCAATGGAGTAGAAATGCCATACCTCAATTTGAAGTAAATGTAATGGAGGTGAGCTCATCAAGATCTTTGCCAGAAGGAGGAAGCTGGGTAAGTGAACTATAGTCATAAATGGGCATATTTTTGGGAACAAAATAAACTTTTTAGGGCTGAACAGGATCTTGCTTACTTGCAAGAAAAGAAAAAAAAAAGGGGAAGTAAGCACACTTCTGGGCCAGGGTTTCAAGAAACTCCTATTCTTTCCTTTTCTATTTTCCCCTTCATTGTAATTTAAAGTTCTATATCTATTTTCTCTTCATTTTAACTTAAACTCCTATTTCTATTTTTTCCCTGTTCTATTTTTCCTTTCATTTTAATTTAAAGTTCTATTTCTATTTTCCCTTCATTTTAACTTAAACTCTCATATCTTTTTTCACCATATTCATAGCTTCATAGTTTTAATTTAAACTTCTATTTCTATTTTCTCTTCATTTTAAATTAACCTTCTCTTTTCATATTCATCGGTTGATAGTTTTGACTTAAGCTCCTATTTCTACTTTCTCCTCATTCATATTCATCATTTTATAGCTTTAAGGGCCTTGTGACATGAAACAGTGCTCCCTCAGAACTATTTAGAGAACTACAGAATGTATAAGTAACGTGAAAGTATCAGTGTGAAAGATTATGAAGTTTTCCCTTTGTGTGACTTACTGGGACAAGAAACATTTCAAGCTGTACATAAACTTCAACATACATACACATAGATATATCCTATGTCTATATACCTTACTCTGTCTACATACTCACACATATACCGACTATGTACATTCACACATGCATTTACACATACACAGATGAGTGCATTACATATAACACATGTAGGCTGGATGACATGACAGGAGAAATTAACTGTTAAATAAGAAATTGACAAAATAAATGGAAAATATGGAAAATAAAAGGATGGATAACTGTGTTCAGCTTACAGGGACATGACGCATGGCAGCCGACCTGGGAAGAAGAATGGCGCAAAACTCGGACACTTATCTTCTGCTGATGGACAGTTTGAACCTTGGGAGAGGAAAAAGCAGACCAGTGCCCACTGCTGCAGCCCAAGCAATGTGACAATGTGTGAGAACAGTGATACGCAAATGTCAGCTGAGCAACATCGCAATGGCAAGAACCGTCATCTCAGCGGGCAGGCCCAGTATATGTATACGGCTCACAGAGAATGGCTGCAAGCACAAAACGAATGGCAAGGATTTGTCACTTACACCTGGACCAACACTTAAGAACAGATAGAACAAGCAGCAAGGCAGGCCTTGACTACTGTGGGACTACAACTGGCAACTTTAGCAGGACTGATGATATTCCAATGGGCCAAAGTCATGTCCCAGTACCCTGAACCACGAAGCCAAGGAGTCACCACTCACCTTAGAAAAACGGACTCCTGTGAGATCACCAGTTACACAACACACAAGTAACCTCTCCCCAGGACCCAAATGAGTGCTTCCATGTAGTGCAAAGCTACAAAGCACAGATCAAATCACAAATCACACAAATTACAGATTACAAATTACAAAGCACAGATTACAAATCACGTCTGAGAAAAATGATGCGGCTTGTAAGCTGCAGAGTGGGGGAAAAAAATATAGTGGAGGAACTCCGGCTATCAGGCGCCGCTGGGGGCTTGAATGGATGATTGAATTATGATTGGTGAAAATGTATTAAATTGTAGTTGAATTGTTAAATAACGATGATTTGTATTAAATTGTAGTTGAACTGTTAAATGATGATTTATGCATAAAAAACCTAAGGCCTGCCCAAAGTCTGCCCAAAGCCTACCACGTAATGCCAACACCGCCTATAAACAATATCTGCTGGGCCGTTGTCTTCTCCTGAGCTGAAAAATAATAGTGGCGAATGCTAACACTAGAAACGAATGGTATAGATACCCGGCCTTGAGTGGATTTGAGTGTCATTGAATTCTCATTTGAAAATCACACCTGTTGCGCTGAACTTTTCACTTTGACTAAATAACTTGTTCCTAAACTGTTTGACCTGCTAAACAGTTTGCTGTTTTGTCTACTTTGATTGAATAAAACTGCTCTTGATTTTAAATCCACGTCTCTTGGTGAATTGGCCTATGTCTGCCACGACAATTTATTTATTTATAAAATAAATTTAAAAATAAATTAAATTAAATTATATTCTTCCAAATAAATATGTTCGGCTCAGGTAATGAATAAGGCATGATAAATTTCACATCTTAAGTTCTTTTTCAGTAAATCACTGAGATCAAGGTTAAGTTTCATTCTATTAAGGTTTTGAATCATTTCTCTTCTTTCTGCAGCAAATCCAAAATGGCAATAACCGTGAAACGGTCCTTCCTCTCATA
>JAQMYF010040633.1:0-10490 GCA_030014195.1 Neosilurus mollespiculum | reverse complement strand
TATAGCAGTGTAATGGTAAAAGAAGAGTTTATTAGTGCTGGGTGCAAGCAGGGACTCCGGCATGACTAACTATGGCACCATAACTAAAATGAGAGAAACCAGAAGCAAGACAGAAATGAGGGCATCCTGTAACATTGGGCAATCAGCCATTCCACTGAGATGTGACATGAACAGAAGCTTCCTGCTTTACTGAGGGTCATCATCAGAAATAGTATCCATGTTTCTAAGTGTATTTGGCCACTGAGAACATCTGCAAAGGAACTGTGACCCACTGATCCAGGCAGTGCACTCAAGAAATGCTTTGGCTGATAGGCCGCATGAAGCCACGTTAACTGGATTCTCCTTTGAGGAGATGTGCCTACACTGTTCAACATGTCATAAAGAATGAATAATTTAAATTAAATTTGCAACATATGTCTTGAATCTTATAGTTGTGTTTACAATGTATTGATGAACTGTCATACTGTCTGACCAAAAGACTGAATATGATAATGGGAACTGGAACTCTGATTTCAGCATACAATCCAGTCGTACAGCTAAGACTGCTGCTGCCAGCTCCATTCTTGAAATGGTGGTACATTTCAAAGGTGCCACTTTGGCTTTTCCAAAGGCAAAGAAAACAGAAATTTCACCTTTATTATTTGTGAGCCAAAGTTAGAAAACGACACCATAACCTATCTCACTCGCATCATAAAAGTGGTTCAACTGTGCAGATCCAAGTTCACCAAAGCCTTGAGGAATAAAGCTTCTTCTAGCACTGAAAGTGTCCAGCAGGCGGAGAGAGCTACACCATTTCTCCCAAGTTTGAGTTATATCATTTGGAATTTTTTCACCCCAACTCAATTTCAGTTTACATAGTTTCTGCAAAATCTGCTTCACTAGCAGAGTGACTAGAGCCAAGGAGCCCAAGGGGTCATAAACTGAGCAGACTATGGACAGAATACCCTATCTGGATCCGGTCATTTAGCTGTGCTAAAGGTAAACACATCTCTCTCAACATCCCATTGAGCCCCGGGAGCTCTTTCTATTCTTCTGCAAGCTTTGCTCAGATCCAAAGTTCTCAATTCTTTTGCTTTATCCTCTTCTAGAATAGCACAAAGAACTGTGCAATCATTAATGATACATTTGTTCAAGTGGAAGCCACCTTTCAAACATTTCTCAGTGAGCTGCTGATATAAGAAGACAGCCTGCTCTGTACTACTGACTGCTTTCAGGCAGTCATCTACTTAAGTTTTGACAAATTGTGTTTGTCACTTCTGTAGGATACTCATTTGATGGTCATCTGCTGTATTCAGCAATGCATATGTTGCACAGCTAGATGATGAAACTGCACCAAAGATATGCACAAGAATCCTATGCTCTGTCAGTTCTTTAAACAAATCTCCATTTGGCCTCAGGAGGAAGCGCAAGAAGTTGACATCCTCCCTTTTTATACAGGCCTGGTAGTCTGTATAACATTGCCTCTATGTCAGAGATAAACACAACAGAACCTTGACAAAATCGAAGTAATACACCAAGTAGTGAATCTGTCAGATATGGGGCCAGAAGCAGCTCCTTGTTCAGAGAGTTGTCACCAAATGCTGCTGCACAATCAAACACGACATGCAGTTTCCCTTTGCGTGGATGAAAAACACAATGGTGAGGCACATACCAGACCTTTCCAGTCTCAGACTGCAAATCACTCTAAGGTACGACTTCAGCATACCCCTTTCTAATAACATCATTCCTAAAGGCTATATATTCATCAAAGAACTTTTGATCCTTTTCAAATCTTTTCAGCAGATGTTGAGCTCTCTGATGAGCTATTTGCCGATTGTTAGACTCTTGGTTTCCCACCCCAGTGTAGCTACCTGTTGCAAGTGAGACAAGTGCAGAATCAACTGATCCTTTGTTGCCATTGTGAGGTGTTCTTTGATCATCTTTTGTGTGAATATATGTAAGATTCTTGGATGATTTTGTTTACACACACTGCAAGACATGCATTTCTGACAATTTCTGCTCAAGTGTCCAGTATCCAAGCATCCAAAACACATTCCTGTAGTTTTTAGGAACTCAATCTTCTCATTATTTGGTTTCATTTGAAATGTTTTACAGTTCTCTGTTGAATGATTTTTATTGCAGTTCATGCAAGGTGGTTTTGTGAATGAACATACACTTCTAACTGCTTTTGCTGGACTTTGTGGAATATTGTGTGACAGCAGCTTACTTTGCTCTGACATTAGCGAGACTGTTGCAGAACTGCTCCGCCTATTATTTGATTTTGATTAAGATTTGTGTTGACCCTTTGTATCTAAGGTCTTATTTTATGGACTTGAAACTTTCCCAAAGATTGGATCCAGAATTGTTTGAGACTCTTTATCAATAATGCAAGTAGATCTTTAAATGTGGCTCTCTGTTTGTGTTTTCCATATATGTTACAGACAACTTCTCTCCATGTGTCATGTAAATGGTAGCTTTGACACAATTATCCTTAAACTGGAGGGTGTTTCAAGATCAGTAATATAATCCATCTCCTGCATTGTGTTGTGACAGGTTTTCAGGAAAAGTAAATAGGATTTCAAACCAGATGCATCCTCTGACTTGATAGCAGGCCAGTTTAGTGCCTTGTCCATATACACATTTGTGATCTTAACTTTATTTCCAAAATGAAATTCAAGTTGTGTCTTGGCTTCTTTATATACTTTCTCTGGTGACATATGAAAGCAACTGTGAACAAGATTTATTGGTTCCCCTAATGTGTATTGTTCCAAATAATATAACCTTTGTTGCATATTGTCAGTTTTGCTTTCAATAGTTTTCTCAAAAGATTTAATGAAAGATCTCTCTCTCTCTTAGAGGTCTGTCAAAAACGATGACACGTTCGGCACCCCCTCTGACAGGAAGGGCAAGGGCATGTCGTTTTGCTCTCCTCTCCTCTATGGCCGCAAGACGCTGGTGCTTGAAGCTTCGGACTGCAGTGTCCATAGTCCAATGACACAGTGTCCTCTGCAAGAGTTTCCAGTTGAGCTGGTTGGATCTGACAGTCATGGAGTGTAGCCGCCAGTTGGTCTTATAGTGTTTTCTCTGTCTGCCTTGAGACCGTCTGCCAGTCTTCAGCTGTCCATAGAGAATCTGACGAGGGAGGCATGACTCGGACATTCAGATAATGTGGCCAGTCCAGCGCAGGCCTCTTTGGATGATGGAGGTTTCAATGCTTGTGGAGTTGGTGCCAAGGATGGTACCATGAGGGACGAGCATCTTCTGGAGGCATCAGATATGGAAGGCTTCAAGGGTCTTGATCTGGCGACGGTAGAGGTTCCACGTTTCCGCTCCATACAAAAGGATGGAGAGACAGATGGCACAATATACAGTGACCTTTGTGCATGTGGCCAGGTTCCGATTTTCAAATTGCCTGGAACATAGATGCCCAAGCGCTGTGGATGCTTGGTAGAGACAGTTCTGTATCTTCAAGGAGACAGGATTCGGAGAATCAAACCCAGGTATTTAAAGTTGGAGATGAGCTTCAGTTGTTCGTTTCTGATGGCATGGGCCAGAGTACTGACAGGGCATGGGCCAGAGTACTGACACAATACCTCCGTCTTTCTGCAATGGACCACAAGGCCAAGTCGTCCGTGAGCTTGCATTGGAGTGATTCGGAGGAATGTGAAATGATGTCAGCATCATCAGCATACTGGAGTTTGAAGATGCAGGAATCCACAGTTGTCAAGGGTGCCTGGAGGCGACGAAGGTTGAAACGGCTTTCCTCGAATTGGTAGGAGATCGTGACACCGCCCATCACCTGGAGATTCCTTCGAGATAGAAGGGTCATGGATGACAGGAAGATATAAAAGAGGACTGGGTGAGAACGCAGCCCTGTTTCACGACAACTTGGACGTTGAATAGGTCAGATTTTTGGCCTGCAATGGCCACACATGCAGTCATCTCATGGAATTCATGGATCAGAGTGATGAGTTTTGGTACCCAGCTTCTCCAGCGTTGACCATAGTATGAAGGCAGTGAAGAGATCCCCATGTTGCTCTTGGCATTTCTCTTGAATTTGATGAGCAACGAGGATCATGTTGATCATGCTCCTGTCCCCTCTGAAACCACATCATGACTGATTCACTAGGCTTGTTATGAGTCGGGGCAGAATGATCCGAGCTAGGATTTTTCCAGCCACAGCCAGCAGGGAGATACTCACTTGCAGTTTGGAGAGAATCAGGAGATGGTCTGTTGAAACTTTAGCTCTGTGCACGGCCCTTGTCGACAGGACTTCAGCTCGGTGGGATTGGTGGACAATGACGTAATCCAAGAGATGCTAATGTCCAGGAATCAATTCTTGTATTTGTTCATCTGTTGGAAGACTGTGTTGAGGATGAGATATTCTACACAAAAGGAAAGTAGCCGGAGTCCATTGGCATTCATCTTTCACATCCTGTGGGGCCTGATTATTCCTTTCCAGGTCTCCAAGTCAGTTCTGACCCAGGAGTTGAAATCTCCAAGGATGAGGATTCGGTCCTTTGGTCGGATATGGCTGTTGGCTTTCCCCAGGAATTCATAAAACCCGTAGAGTCCTTGATCTCCTCTTCTGAGTCAAGAGTGAGGGCATAGATACTGAAGCAGTGGAGGGAGACATTCTTAGTGAGAGGAATGCGGAAGGTCATGGGATGTTCAGTGATTCCCACTGGGGATTTTGGCAGCTTTTGGAGGAGAGAGTTCTTCACAGCGGATCCTATGCCGTAGATCCTCCATCCTGGCTGCTGGGAGTCCCTTCCAAAAAAAGATGTCTCTGTGAGTGAGCCTTTGTCAGGGAGCCGAGTTTCACTTAGAGCAACGATGTCAAGATCGTACCGCTGGAGTTCGGAAGCGACCAGGGCAGAGCGACGATGGGGATGTTCAACACCGGAGGTTGGGTAGTTGGGTCAACCTTGAGGTGTAGTTTCTTATGGGGTCACTTGGTTGACGTTTGGGGGGACTTGAGGAGTGATGGGTTCTTTGGTGTTCGTCCGCATGGGGATGACCCATGGTGCGGCAACCTGTCCAGGCTGGGGTGAAACGGGCAATTTTTAGACCAGCTTTTCTAGGTCCGTTCGCCATGGAGGAAGGCAGTGCGATCCCTAAGTAGGGCTGCCTGGTCACGCTCCTGCTGCTGACGGGTTCTGCTGTTCCTTTCTGAAACCACGATGACTATCATTAAAGTGCCACCCATGTGCTGGTCCCTGCTAGGGACTTCCACAACATCTTGTCCTGTCCCCGTCACAGGAAGAGCTGTCGCCATGGGACTTGGGAAGAGAGATGATAATGAGATGGAAATGGTGATGGTGATGGGTGAATCTTCCAGACATGAGGTTTTTGGGTGAGGAGAGCTTGCGGTGGGCCCACACCACCATCTTTGCCCTCTTTGAAGAAGAAATCCAAAATGAACCCACTCTGAAGAGGGCTGCAGGGGACATCGGTCTGTTGATGCTCTCCTTTGGCGGGTCCACCAACAGGATAGGGTGTAAAGTTCAACTTCGGTGTTCCCGTCACGCACTCTTGAAATGCTCCAAAGTAGGGGACTGCCCACCAGGGTGAGGTACGGTTGGGACTTCGTGTGCCCTTGGCCGTTACAGTAGTTGTGAATGCCTGGTGGGAACTAACCAGAGTGGCTCTGGAAACAGAGTGGCTAATGGAGCTCTGGCAAAGAAAGATCTAAACTGAAGTGGATCACCATGAAATACAGGGATTTGTATTTGCAGAAGTTGAGACAGTGCTTGTTGTTTTACCAACAGCTCAGTTATTTCATTACACCTTTTTATGACATCAGCAAAAGAATCGTTGTTGTCAGATAGAGAAATATTTTTTGGGCTTTCCTTTTTTATTGTGCTTTGGATGGGCTTTTTACTCTGAAGTGTGAGCGGAGTTTGCATTGCTGATTCAATCACTGACAGTGCAGCTTTCGGCTGATCAAAACTAATTCGGTCAGGATTTGTTCTAGACTTTGGTTGAATATGTTGTGTTGTTGCTGAAATAATGTATCCAGTTGATGTTGTGGATGATGTTGTGAAGCAACTCGTGTCCCTTTTTGAAATGCGAGACTCTGTAAGAATTTGCATATTTAGCTTCGGCCTCAGCTATTTTAGTTTGCAGTTTAAGTTGTTTCTTCCTTGCTTTTATTTGTATTTCTTCTATGTCTAACTCAATTTTCTCCTCCGGTGAGCCCAGTTGCACAACTAGTATAGCGCATTGTACTTGAGCTTCAGATAGACCAGTGGACACTTTACTGCTTCTAGTTGAGGTCTTCAATAAAGCCTTTTCCGCTGCCTGAGAAATGCTGTAATGTGGCGATACAGATTCAACAACAGCCCCTTGTAAAGCATCAGTTTCTTTTTCAATTTCATCTTCCAACTCATCAGCTTTGAGCCAAAAATCAACCCTAGCAAGAAACTTTTTAAAACACATTAGTTTGGGTTTATATCAGCCATTATGATTGTGTTCCTTTTCTTAATCATTTAATAAAGACTGAACTTTCACTTACAACTCCATAAAGTCAGGCAAGTATTGATCAAAAGTCTCAGCTTGTTGTTTTACTTCATCTTTTGTGTTACCAAACTCCATAAGATAATTTATTTCATTAAGCTTTCACGTGAGTACACCCAGCTTTGCTCTGTGCAAAGCGATTAATTTGAACAATTCCATTTCCTTTTTAATCACAGTTGTATCATCGTCTATTTCTTGTTCCATTTGAACACCTTTTCAGAGATCAACCAACAACTGTACCAACAATCCAAACTTCAGTCATTTATTTATTTGGGAATGACAGGCCAAAACAGTGCCTGGGCGCAGCGGCCCAACTTTAGTAATTCAAAAACTGCATTTAGTCACGACTCAGCACCATCAATCTTAACTCAGCAACTCGTAGATTCTTATTTTCCAGCAATGCCAGGATCCAAAATCTTTACCATCCAAACACTATTTTGACTTATTGTTGTGACCATTTCTTTCCATGAATAAATAAAAAATAAACACAAAATGACTGTAACAATTATTTTAAATCATTAACTAAAGATCCCAAATAATAAATGTCTTACAAAATGTAGTGTGGGTGGTGCAAGTGTATAGAGCACCCTGGGATAGAAGAAGTGCGTGTGAAATTGAAGAATGTGTGAAAAATTTAATATATTAGAAGTACAAGGTAATACAATTACCACAGTAATTTGCTTTTATTACCAGTTTATTTGATATTATAAAAATGTTACCAAAAATAGGTTTTAAAGTTTGGAATGTTTCAACTGTTAAAATCTGACAGCAACAACAGAATCACAACATCATGACAAATGTTCTGTGGAAGAATTAACGAGAATCATATACAATGATATACAATCTAGCAATAAATGAACTGTGTGTCTACAAATGCATTAATTGTGTGTGTGTGTGCGTGTGTGTGTGTGTGGACAGTTGGACAGTGGTATAGGCAGTTTCATGGACAGTTCAAGTGACAGTTTGATTGACAGTTGGATAGGATATAAAAGGATTTTGTTGGGCATTTCGATTAACAGTTGATCAGCTTAATGATCAGTTTGATGGACAGTTTGACAGTTGGGGGGTTCGACAGTTCGACAGAGAGTTGGACAGTTTAATGAACAGTTCGACAGTTCAATGAACAGTTCAACAGGTAGATAGACAATTGGACAGTTCACTTGACAGTTGGACAGTCAGAACGACAGTTGAACAGTTTGATAGACAGTCAGACACTTAGATAGATGAACACTGTGATGGACAGTTTGATGGACAATAGGACAGTTTGATGGACAGTTGGAGAGTTTGATAGACAGTTGGAACTTTTGATGGACAGTTGGACAGTTTGATGGGCAATTGTATGGACAGTTAAACAGGTAGATAAACAGTTGGCCAGTTCGATTGAAAGTTGAACAGTTTGATGGACAGTTAAACAATCAGAATGACAGGTAGACAGTTGGAAAGTTTGATGGACAGTGGTATAGGCAATTTCATGGACAGTTAAAGTGACAGTTGGACAGTTTATTTTACACTTGGATAGATAGATATACAGTTGGACATTTTGATGGACAGTTCGATTAACAGTTGGTCAGCTTGATGATTGGTTTGATGGACAGTTAGATAGACAGTTGGACGGTTTGACAGTTTGACAGAGAGTTGGACAGTTGTATCGCCAGTTTGATGGACAATTGGGCATTTTAATGGACAGTTTAATGAACAGTTGGACAGTCCGATGGACAGTTGAACAGGCAGGTAGACAGTTGGACAGTTTGATGGACAATTGGACAGTTAGATAGACAGTTGGACAATTTAATGGACAGTTGGACAGTTTATGGACGGTTGGACATTTTTATGGATATTTGGACAGTTAGATAGACAATCAGACACTTATATAGACAGTTGATCAATAGAAAGTTGGACAGTTTGATGGACAGTTGGACAGTGGTATAGGCAGTTTCATGGACAGTTCAAGTAACATTTGGACAGTTAGATTGACAGTTGGTTAGTTAGACATACAGTTGGACAGTCCGATGGACAGCTGCACAGTTTGATGGACAGTTGGACATTTTGATGGACAGTTTAATGGACAGTTGGACAGGTAGATAGAGTGTTGGACAGTTTGATGGACAGTTGGATAGTTTGATAGACAGTTGGACAGTTCGATGGGCAATTTCATGGACAGTTGAATTGACAGTTGGACAGTTCGATTAACACTTGGACAGTTTGATGGACAGTTGAATAGTTAGATAGACAGTTGGACAGGTTAATGGACAGTTGGACAGTTGGACATTTTTATGGATATTTGGACATTTACACAGTCAGACACTTAGATAGACAGTTGATCAATGAAGAGTTGGACAGTTTGATGGACAGTGGTACAGGCAGTTGCATGGACAGTCCAAGTAACATTTGGACAGTTAGATTGACAGTTGGTTAGTTAGACATACAGTTGGATATTTTGCTGAACATTTTGATTACCACTTGTTCAGCTTGATGATTGGTTTAATGGACAGTTTTGACAGTTCGACAGAGAGTTGGACAGTTGAATGGGCAGTTTGACAGACAGTTGGACAGTGTGATGGACAGTTGGACAGTGTGATGGACAGTTGGACATTTTGATGGACAATTTAGTGGACAGTCAGACAGTTTGATGGACAGTTGGACAGGCAGACAGTTGGAACTTTTGATGGACATTTGTACAGTTCAATAGTTGAGTTGACAGTTGGACAGTTAGATAGACAGTCAGACACTTAGATAGATAGGATGGTTAGACTGTTGACCATTTTGATGAACAATTTATTGGATAGTTATACAGTTCAATGACAGTTGGACAGTTTGATAGTTGAAAGGTTTGATGTACAATTGGACAGTTTGATGGACAGATGAACATTTTGATGGACAGTCTAATGGACAATTAGAGAATTTGATGGGCAGTTCAAATAACAGTTTGACAGTTCGATGGACAGCTGCACAGTTTGATGGACAGTTGGTCATTTTGATGGACAGTTTAATGGACAGTTGGACAGATAGATAGACAGTTGGACAGTTTGATGAACAGTTGGATAGTTTGATAGACAGTTGGACAGTTCGATGGGCAATTTCATGGACAGTTGAATTTAAAGTTGGACAGTTTGATTTAAAGTTGGACAATTTGATGGACAATTGGATAGTTAGATAGACAGTTGGACATTTTGATGGACAATTTATTGGATAGTTATACAGATCAATTACAGTTGGACAGATTGATAGACAGTTGGAAGGTTTGATGAACAATTGGACAGTAAGAAATACAGTTGGACAGTTTGATAGACAATTGGACAGTTAGATAGACAGTCAGACACTTAGATAGACAGTTGAACACTGTGATGGACAGTTTGATGGACAGTTGGACAGTTTGATGGGCAGTTCAAATGACAGTTGGACAGTTCATGGACAGTTGAACATTTTGATGGACAGCTTAATGGACAGTTGGACATTTTGGGGTTGAACAGGTAGATAGACAATTGGACAGTTTGATGGACAGCTGGACAGTTTGATAGACAGTTGGACAGTTAGGCAGTAGTATAGGATGTTTTAATAGGTGCATAAACAAGCTCCAGTTAGTCCAGAATGCAGTAGCAAGAGTTCTTACTAGAACCAGAAGACATGAGCGTATCACTCCCATCTTATCTACACTGCACTGGCCCCCAATTAAATTTCGAATCAAATATAAATTGGTACTTTTAACGTTTAAAGCAATTAATGGTCTTGCACCACATTATCTTAGCGAAGTTCTTATTGTTTATGATCCAGCTCGCCCACTTAGATCAAAAGGTACAGGCTGCTTAGTGATACCTCAAATACTGAGGACTACGGCAGGGGGCAGAGCTTTCTCTTACAAAGCCCCGCAATTATGGAATATACTTCCAGTTAATGTTCAGGACTCAGACACAGTCTTTGTTTTTAAGACTAGACTGAAAACTTACTTGTTTAGTCAAGCATTTTGTTAATAGGCTTTTATTAGGTAAAGGAGC
>JAQMYF010040632.1:0-10491 GCA_030014195.1 Neosilurus mollespiculum | reverse complement strand
GTGTGTGTGTGTGTGTGTGTGTGTGTGTGTGTGTGTGTGTGTGTGTGTGTGTGTGTGTTTGCCCTGCGATGGTCTGGTGGACTGTTCAGAGTGTACCCAAACTTTGCCCATTGTTGGCTGAGATATTCTCCAGTCTCTTTGTGAGCCTAGTAGTATTAAACAGTTCGGCAAGTGAGTGAGTGAACAAAACTGATGCTGCCGTCACTCTTTGATAAATAATCACATTTTCTAAAGTCATCTAAACTGAATCCAATGTGAAAGAGATAATAGTGTGGTAAAAAAGGTGTGATTCAGGTAGAACCAGTTGATCTGGTGTTTAAACTATGTTTATTTATGGTCTGTGTGTAGTGATTAAGGTTTTGTGTTTATCAAACAATTGTTTTGCAAGTTCTTAGTTGTTTCACAGCTGACATCATGCTCTTTTGCATTCATTTTTTATAAACATGTTTTTATAGCTTATTATACTTTTGAACTGAGCAGAAATATTACTGTGACAAAAACACTGACATAAGTACAGGTTTGGTAACATCCTTCCCTCCTTTTGGTTTTAAATATTGTACATGATGTCAGCTCAAAGAGCAACCATAAATAAATTGGTGGTCAGGGCCAGATGCTAAATTATTTTTAAATTTGAAAACATTTTATGTATAATTAATGGAGCACTTTAAACTAGATTATTTAAAAAAAAAATGTCTCTCGCTGTTATCTACTGTGCATCCTTTTTTATAAAATAATGTGACCATATTCAACAAGTCCCACAGAAGTTGAGGGAGGAACATAATGTACAGATAATGTGGTGCAGGCACATCATAACATTTTCTAGGTGTTGTTGGTATGTGTGTGTATGTGTGTGTGGGTGGGTGAATGCATTAAGAACAGCTCATTGTGTGAGTGTCAGTCATGCAATACTTTCATTTATGAGGGATTTTCCACACGCACGCAAATAATTTTCCATTACTAAGCATGCACAATGTACTAAAGATCAAAAGCATGATCCAGGTATACAAAGGTGAAACATGGCTAAAAAAGTCAAAATGTGTAAAACCACAAGTAATTATGATATTTTGTAGACATCACTGTAACTTAATATATGGCTGTATAATATTTTTAAATGATTAAGTGGATTGAGTTGGGATGGACATTCAATAATTTTGCAGGGTTTGGCTTCATTCACAGATTTTGGAAGAGTGGCAACATCAGCATGTTGAAAAGTTTACATCAACTTCATATACATGACTGTCATGGCAAAATTCATCTTTTAATGATTTGTGTACTATTCTTAATCTGTGATAGAATAATTGTACAACATACATCTTAAAAAATAGAAAACAATAGAAAAAAAAGGGAAAAAAAAGAAAAAGATTTTGGTTTATATGTTTTGTAACCACAAATTCTGGTTGTGTGATTGTGTGTTTGCATTGGCCCTGCAATGACCTCGTGAACTGTTCAGGGTGTACCAGCCTTTGCCTTTTTGCATTTTATATTTGATGGAAACAACAAAAGGCTGGAAAAGTAGGTGGTTCTAGAAAGAAACGGCAGGAGGAACATTTTGTAACTAATTTGGTGAATTGGCAAATCTACGTCCGCATAGACAAACATGTAGACTTTCGGTTGTAATTGGGATGACCCATTGTGTTTCTATTTTCTTTTTCTATCTGTTTAGACATTATGATACCTGTTTTGATTATCATCCATCCTCTATTATCTATACCTCTCATCTATCAAGACCACAGGGGAAAGTGTAAATAATACCAGCTAATTACAGGTGAGAGGCGAGGCTACTGAACAGCTTGCCAGTCCATTGTAGGCCCAACACAGACACTCGCATTCACACCTGTGGACAATTTAAAGTAGCCAGCCTCTAAACCTGCAGGAAACTCATACAGACCAGAAAAAAACATGCAAACTTCATGCAAAAAACCCTTCAATTTTAAGACCTTCACCTTGTGTAGGAAAAGTGAGGATCACTGAGTCACCATGTTTTGTTTATGAAAATATATACAAAAGACCTCGCTCACAGGGCAGGGTTGGGTGCAGGTGGTATTTGGCTTGTTTATGGGTCTGTACTGCTCCATACAGTATCTAGATTTCTGTTAAACTGCTTTATAACCATGTCTACACTTAAAATATCTATACAAATAAAATTGCAATAATAAGGGCATCTGCCAAAAGTTACAACATGTTATTGACAGCAGCATGGTAGGATACCTTAAGTTACTGAAAGAGTTACCTGGAGAAGGAGTGTCTGGAACACTTTAAAAACATGTTTGTGCTGCTGCTATAAAAAAAAATAAAAACACACACATTTTTTCATATTAACTTTCAGGAAGTCAAATAAAGTAAACAAAGGTTTTATTTGTAATAAAAATACTCAAATTTCCTTAACAATTTCCTTAAAAAAAGAATATTTAAAAGGGTACAGGATAAATACACTTTCTAATGTTCATGTATCCGAAGTGTACGCAACTGGCAGCCTTTCTATAATACAAATTAACAAACTGATGTTTGTTGCCCACTGCTCCTGTGTCTAGTGGTGGTGTGTTCTTTCTGCTGGAGTCACCAGGTGGGTTAAATACAGAGGTCAAATTCACTGTGTGTGTGTGTGTGTGTGTGTGTGTGTGTGTGTGTGTGTGTGTGTGTGTATCATCCATCCAATTTTAAATTAAACAAGTTAATTATAACCATTCCATCAGAATGCTTTAACTTAAAAATAAATACATTTAATTACAAACATGAATAATAAAATAAAACGCTGAACTGCCTACTGTGGCCATATTAACAAATACAGAACTGATCAACCCACGTGTATGACATGAAGTTACATTCTTCATTACAGTAAATGCTCTGATGAAGTCTAGGCAGTATGCTGACGAATTTTAAGTTGTTTTCATATAGTTCATATACCTGTGAAGCAGTGAGAAACAGACATGGTTTCAGCAGTGTGCGACTAGTTTCAGCACTGTTTTTATCATAGAAATAGGCTTAAGGAGAACGGGCACGTTCGCTTACTGCTGTGTAGTGCTGTATGCAAATCCGGCCACCATATTAGCTCGGAGCGCCAAAGCCTTGGCAATATGTAAACAAACAGGAAGCATCACTGTGATTTGTTAGAAAAAGGTGTAACTAATAATTGAAATAAAGCATGGAAATGTTCACAGCGTTTTCCAATGGCATTTTGAGAACAAATAACACTATAACATAAAAATACACATTGTATTAACCTAATTAATTGAACCGGGGCAGTGGTGGCCTGGTGGTAGGGTGCTGGATTACTGATCCCATCGGGGGTTCAAGCCAAACTATCAACGGGTTCTCACTGCTGCCCCCCCCCCCAGTGCAGCTAACTGGGTTATCAAAGGCCGGCCATGTCTCTCACTGTCTGTGGTGGGAGGCATGTAAAAGAACCATTGCTGACTTTTGTCAAGAGTAGGCTACATAGCCGTCAGCGTGTTTCTGCCCTGCGATGGCCTGGCGAGCTGTCCAGGGTGTACTCTGCCCTTGCCCAGACTCGGCTGAGATGGGCGCCAGCCTCCCCGCGACCCTAATTACGATTAAGCAGTTCATAAAATGAACGAATGAATAAATAATTAATTGAACCATATATTGATAAATCACATCTATAAGGTAAAAATTTACAGGAGGTAAATATTACATTAAACATCTATGAACAGCTGTAAGTGAACATACATTTAATATTCACTGACCTTTGAAAATAATTGTTTTAGTTAATTGATGGCGCACTGATAGCCTTTAATGTTGCTGTGAATATACCTTAGCAATGTGGTGCTGCCGAAGAATTACCAGCAGTTCAATAAATGAAAAAAAAAAAAAGATTGTCAATACCATTTTGTGTATTGACAATGTGCTGTCCCAAAGCAAAGGGATCACATGCATCATACTGTGCCTTCAACATGTACATGATCTGTAATAGCACAGACAGACTGCACGCTCATGAGCTGCCGTATGGCTCTTTCAGCACAGTACAGTGACTATGCCCGAAGAAGAGATGGCGAGACCACCCCTATTTCAGAGCTCCAAGAGATGGTACACGCTCTCACTTCGCTTTGGGACATGTGCACATGTGTGGTATTTTGCTGCCAAATTGGCATACCGAAATCTGATTGTATCCTGTGTCCTTGATATATGTTTTTACATCTCCGGGAGTAGCAAGGCTCAAGCTAGTGGTTTCCCACTGAATATAACATCACAGTGCCACCTAATGGTCACAAAATGGAATAACAACATATTCTTTATTTCATTCATTTCATTCATCTTCTTCTGCTTCTTCCGGGGTTGGGTCACGGGGGCAGCAGCCTAAGCAGTGAGGTCCAGGCAGCCACCCTGCAAAGGAAGCTTATTTCAGCCACTTGTATTTGTGATCTCGTTCTTTTGGTCACTACCCAAAGCTCATGACAATAGGTGAGAATAGGAATGTAAATTGACTGGTAAATTGAGAGCTTTGCCTTCAGGCTTAGCTTCCTCTTCACCACTGTCCTTTTCCCACTGAGAACCATGTCCTCGGACTTGGAGGTGCTAATTCTCATTCCTGTTGCCTCACTCTCAGCTGTGAATTGCTCCAGCGAGAGCTGAAGGTCCTGGCTCGATGAAGCCAGAAGGACAACGTCATCTGCAAAAAGCAGAGATGAGATCCTATGGCCACCAAACCAGAACCCCTCAACACCTTGACTGCGCCTTGAAATTCTTGAAAATTATGGGACAAAGGGCAGCCTTGGTGGAGTTCAACCCCTACTGGAAATGAATTCGACATGTTCTTCCTGGCTCTGAAAATACAGAGACCAAACGGCCCGTAGCAATGGGTCCGGTATTTCATATTCCCGGAGCACACCCCACAAGATAGCCCGAGGGACACTGTCAAAAGCCTTCTCCAATACAAAGCACATGTGGACAGATTGGACAAACTCCCAAGCTGGTCAAGAGTGCTGCGACCGGGATGAAAACCACATTGTTCCTCCTGAATCTGAGGTTCAACTATTGACCAGGTCCTCCTCTCCAGTACTCCTGAATAGACTTTCATGAACATGGTGTTCGTGATGGACAAACCGTGACAAGCACAGAAGTCCAATAACAAAGCACCATTCAGGTTCAGATCGGAGAGGCCATACCTACCAATAACACGCTTCCAGGTCACACTGTCATTGCCCACATGATGTTAGTTCCTTATAACTTTTAATAAGAGGCTTTTTTCCAGTTTTTAAAGATGTCTCCTGACATCTAGACAAGTTAGCTCACAGACACAAATTTAACTTCAATTTACTGCGCTGTTTGGTAAGCATCTTAATTGTCATATATCAAGTTACAGTCTGGTCAGTCCAGTACTCAGTCTAGTAAGACCAAACTACTGGCCCAGGAACATAGTTGGTGTCTGGGAAGGCTAGACCTGGCATCCCGTTGTTTGACAAAAAAATAAGGTACACATTGAAACAAACAAAAAATAAGGTACACATTGAAAACTGACCTCAAGAACCAATGGCTGATATGAGGGCTGTCTTAAACTGTTGTACGTAAACATTCCCCTGGGTTGTGGCACATAAGAGGACCTCCTCAAAGTTTCTGCATAGTGTTCACTTACAAGTGGCTCCAGCTCAGGCTCCTGCTCTATTTCCGCTTGTTGAACATCTTCAACATTGATTTCCTATTTAAGTATTTGTACCTCCCTGTGTGAATCTGGTGGTGTTTGTGCCTGATCTGTTTGTGCCTGGTGTTTGTGCCTGATCTTCTTGTTCTGTAAGTGAGTCTTTATCAACTGATGCATTTCTCACCAGTTGGAACTCATGAGCAGAGGGTTTAAGTAGAGTGGCATGTGGCCTGATGGGAGTCATCCTATACACTGGTACGGGTTGGGGCTTGTATAATTCTTCCTCCTCGCTCAACTCATTAGGGTCATTTTGACGTCTCACTGTTATTAGTTTTCTGTTTCATTTGTTCTTTCCTTTTCGGTCTCATTCCAGTCTCTTCTAGGGGCAAAGAATACACTGGCAGCAAGTGATTTCGGTGGAGTACACAGATGGCTCTGTTTCCAACATCAGCTTGCGCTTTATACACAGGCCCTTCACAGACTCTCTCAATAACATAGTGGACTGTCTCCTCCCAGTAGGAACAAAGTTTGCCAGAGCCCCCTTTTTCAGAGAGGTTCCTTGCTAGCACTCTGTCACCTGGTTGGAGTGTGGCACCTTTTACACTATCGTCATAGTGCCTTTTCCCCTTTTCTGATAATTTTTTTACCATTTTCTGAGGCTATTTTATATGCCTCACACATCCTACAAGCCATTTTTTTAACAAACACTTATCTATCTAGTGCTTCTCATTCAGGTCTGAGGTCAAAGAATAAGTTGATTGGCAACCATGGGGCTCTTAAATTTTATAGGAAAAATGGTAAGCATCTTGTAGCTTCATGTGTAGTGCAGTTATATGCATGCACAATGTGAGGTAGATGATCCTTCCAATCAGACATTTTTTTTCTTCCTGTAACATCCAAAGCATCTGGAGCAGTGTTTTGTTCAGTCTTTTCACAGGATTCCCCTGCGTATGGTATGGTGTAGTCCGAGAGTGAGATATGCCAGCCAACCATTGAAGTCTCTAAAAAGTGCATTTTCAAATTCCCGCCCCTGATCATGGTGTACTTTTTCAGGGTACCCAAACCTGACAATGAAATCCTGGAAGATTTTCTCGGCTGCTGTCATCCCTGACTGTTAGAACCCGCCAGGGGCGGTGAATCATGTCTGTCTCATGTCTTGTTCTGGTTCTTTCTCTGTTCAGGACACCTGATTCCCTCCGGCCCGGGTGTAGTTACTGGCTCCGCCCTGATCGTCCCCACCTGTTCCCCATCATTGGCTCATGGATATAAGGCTCGGCGTCTCCCCTTGCTCTCTGCCAGATTGTCTTGTGCCGTCTCTGAGTATTCTGTTTCTCGCACTACGATCCATCCATGTTTACCACAGCTCACGCACCTAGTTCCCTGTGTGCTATAATAAAGACTCTTTAAGTCATGTTCTGTCCTGCATTTGGGTCTGTCAGTTTTCTGGTATCAGGTCTAACATCACGATCTGGCCGGACATGGACCCAGCGGACAGAGATCCGTTCAGCCAGGCTCTTCGGTCCCAGGAGGAGTTGATCAGATCCCATGACACCCAGCTGTCTACCGTTGCCACCGGAGTACAGGAACTCGCTGACCGTTAGGACCACTTTCAGCGGGACGTTTGGACTCAGGTGAAGTTCGCAGTTAAGTTCGCAGCTGCACTAGCTTACTGTTAGCCTTGAAAGACTGGGTTTACCACCGCGTATTACGCCGGAATCCCCACCGCCAACCTCCGCCCTGTCTCCCGCTGCCCCCCTCCCTGATCCTGTTTGTCTCACGCCGCCTGATAAGTACGCGGGGGAGTCGGGAAGGTGCCGCTCCTTCTTAGTTCAATGCGAGCTGCACTTCCAAAATGACCCAGCCACCTTCGTCTCGGAAAAAGCTCAGGTGGTGTTTCTAATCTCTCATCTTTCAGGAAGAGCAGCAGCCTGGGCCACAGCGGAGTGGTCCTGAGGCGCAGAAGTTTGCCACAGCTATGAGTTATTTAAGAAAGCACTCACCCGCATGTTTGATCACTCCTCCCCAGCGTGGGATGCATCAAGAGCCCTGCTCGGGCTGCGTCAAGGGTCCCAGAAAGTAATCGACTACGCCATCGAGTTCCGCACGATAGCCGCAGACAGCGGATGGAATTCCCCGGCAATCAAAGACGCCTTCATCACCGAGCTAAATGGCGAGATCAAGGTTTACCTAGCGCCACTCGAGATTCCGGTGGAGTTTGAAGGCTTGGTGGACCTCGCGGTTCGTATAGACAACCGGCTTTGCGAAAGAGAAGCGGAGCGCCGCTGATCCGCTAGAGGGACCGCCGCTCGCCGGGATTTTCTTCGTGGGTCGCTGCCGTCCTCATCGCCTGTTGCGCAGCGAGCGCCTTCTCCCATTCCGGAGGAGCCAATGCAGTTGGGCTGAGCTAAGTTAGACCAGGAGGAACGCCAGCGCCGCCAGAGGGAGGGAGCCTGTTACTACTGCGGACGAGCCGGACACCGGGCTAATTCCTGCCCATCCAAGAGGGCCAGCGCGCGGATCGCAAAGGATATCCAGGTAAGCAGAGACGAAACCATACCTGTTTCCCCTCGTTCTTTAACCACGGTATCTCTGCTGATCCAGGGCAAGGCAATCTCTCTACAGGCTCTTATCGATTCCGGGGCGGATGAGAATTTGATGGATCGTTCATTGGCCAAGAGTTTGGGGATCAAGGAGGTGCCGCTAACCCAGCCTGTCTCCGCCTGTGCCCTCAATAACCAGCTGCTAAGCCGGGTTACCCACAGGACAGAGACCATGCTCATGACCATAGACAGAGCTCATTCCGAGTACCTCTCTTTTCACCTTCTACGGTGCACACATCACCCCCTTGTACTAGGGCTCCCGTGGCTGATGACCCACAACCCCCACGTCATCTGGAAAGGGGGGTGATCAAGAGCTGGGATCCCGCCTGTAGGTTTTCCTGCCTGGCGTCGCCCCCTTCGGCCCACAGCCCCCCGGAGGGCAGGACGGGCCCGGTACAGGAACCAGGCCCTAGGGATTACCCCGACCTATCCAGGGTTCCCCCATGCTACCATGACCTCAAGGAGGTGTTCTGTAAATCCAGAGCCATGTCCCTTTCCCCCAACGCCCATATGACTGCGCGATTGACCTCTTGCCAGGTGCTCCTATTCCCAAGTCTCGACTGTATTCCGTCTCGGGTCCCGAGAGGAGGGCCATGGACCAGTACATCGAGAGCTCGCTGCGGGCTGGTATCATTCGCCCATCCTCTTCACCGGCCGGAGCTGGGTTTTTCTTCGTGGAGAAGAAAGATGGCTCACTTCGGCCATGCATCGACAATCGCGCCCTGAATGACATCACGGTGAAGAACCGGTACCTCCTTCCCCTCATCGCTTCCGCTTTCGAGCTGCTCCAACAGGCCCGAGTTTTTACCAAACTGGATCTGCGGAACGCTTACCACTTGGTCAGGATACGGGAGCGGGATGAGTGGAAGACTGGGTTCAACACCCCCACGGGCCACTACGAGTACCTCGTCAAGCCCTTTGGGCTGGCCAACGCCCCTGCCGTCTTCCAGGGCTTCATCAATGAGGTACTACGTGAGTACTTAAATGACTTTGTTTTTGTTTATCTTGATGACATACTTGTTTTTTCCCCTGATATGGCCACCCACCAGTGACACGTTCACCAGGTCCTGAATCGTTTGTGGGAGAACTAATTGTTCGTGAAGGCAGAGAAGTGCAAGTTCCATGCGACTTCAGTATGATTCCTGGGATTCATCATATTCCCTAATCACGTCCGGATGGATCCCGAGAAGGTTAGTGCCATGTCAAATTGGCCACCCCTCACTTCGCGTAAAAAGGTCCATCAATTCTTGGGGTTCACCAATTTCTATAGCAAGTTTATTCAGAATTTCAGTTCGATAGCGGCTCCATTACATGCACTAACCTCTTCCAAGGTCACCTTTCAGTGGACTCCAGAGGTAGAGGGGGCCTTCCTGAAACTAAAGAGGTTGTTCACGACAGCACCGGTCCTAAAGATACCCGACCCCAAGCATCAATTCATAGTGAAGGTGCATGCCTCCAATGTGGGCGTTGGGGCAGTTCTGTCGCAGCGGACCTCCAAGGATGACCGGATTCACCCCTGTACTTTCCTTTCCCACAAGTTGTCTTCAGCAGAAAGCAATTATGACATTGGGAACCAGGAGCTGCTGGCGATCAAGGTCGCCCTAGAGGAATGGAGACACTGGCTGGAAGGGGCAGACCAGCCTTTCTTGGTGTGGACTGACCACAATAACCTAGAATACCTCCGGTCGGCCAAGCGACTGAATTCACGACAAGCCAGATGGGCCCTTTTCTTCAGCTGGTTTCAGTTTACCCTCTCCTATCAGCCGGGCTCCCAGAACACCAAGCCAGACGCACTGTTCCGGTTGTGGGAGTCGGAACCGTCTGCCCAGGACCCAGAACCCATCCTACCTTCCGACCGGGTGGTGGGAGCAGTTTCCTGGAAGATAGAGGAGGCAGTTAAATAGGCGGGGCGGGAGCGGCCCTCTCCGGAGCGGTGCCCGCGCAATTGCTTGTTTGTGCCGGAGAGACTGCGCTCACAGGTCATACATTGGGCACACACTTCCCTGCTCTCCTGTCACCCCAGGGCGAGGCGCACCATGTTTGTCATTAAGCAGCGCTTTTGGTGGCCGTCCCTGGCCAAGGATGTGGCGGAATACGTTGGGGCATGCCCGGTCTGCGCCAGGAACAAGACGCCACGACAGCCCCACGTGGGACTCCTCCAGCCATTACCGGTGCCGCATCGACCATGGTCGCATATCTCGTTGGACTTTGTCATGGACCTGCCCCCCTCGAGGGGTAATACGGTGGTGCTTACGGTGGTAGACCGATTTTCGAAGATGGTTCACTTCATCCCCC
>JAQMYF010040631.1:0-10500 GCA_030014195.1 Neosilurus mollespiculum | reverse complement strand
CATTCAGATCATCAGCCGACTTCATTTTATTGCCACATTAATGTTGCTGAGCCTCGACCGGACCAACCGGAGCAACAGTGCCATGGAGATTACATGCTGTGATCAGGGATAAAGGCTCTCCATGAAAATATTACAGTGTGGGACTTTTTTTGGGGGGCCGTGCAGTGCATTTTCCTTAACGTTGTAAAACGTATTAAACACATTTAAAATAATTGCTATTTTTTTTTTTACAATTATATCACAAACAAACCAATAAATATGAGACAACTATCTGAATTAAATATGCACGCTAAAATTCCATTAAATAAATAATTACACACATAAATAAACTGTTATGATATTAAGAACTGTGCAAGCTAATTTTAAAAAATGTAAAAAATGTTTTTAAATAATACAGAAACACACAAGTTGGATAAATACACTGAACAAAAGTTAGATTTAAATATATTTCCTTTCGAATAATCAGCAGCCTATAAACCACTCATTACTGTAGTGACAGAATTTAAACAGAACACACAGCTGGTTTTCGGGTCTGAATTAAAAATAGAGATCATTATTAATAGATAGGGTGCGACTCGGCGTGTGAAAGGGGTCCACGGAAGTGACGTCACGATGTTTCCCCTAGAGAGTCCGTCACGGGAGACTGCGTTCACTGGGGAGGGGGTCGGGTGGAATCACGCCCGTGTGTGTGTGTGTGTGTTTTGGGTCAGTGGCATCACAGCTGTGCGTTTATCGCGCGCCTCGCAGCCACAGAGACACACACCACCGCACACACACCACCGCACACACACCCCGCCTGCGCTCAACGGGTGACAGAGCGCGCGGAACACCCCCCGCCCCCCTCCCAAAAAACACGCACCTGGCACCAATCTAAGCACGAGCGCCAGTCCCGCTCGGTATAAAGAGTTTGATGTTTTATTTCATGGTCTGCGGGGACAGACAGGCGCGCGCTCGGGACGGGCTTTATAGAGCCCGCTTAACGTGTAGGAGTTTCTCCGACTTGTAATTCCGACCATTTATTTCCTTTAAAATAAAAAGTCTTATCTTTTCATTTCTGGTCATCGCGTTTCTGACCAAATCCACACCAAAATGTTCAACCAAGTTAAGTTTCATTAACACACACACACACACAGATCCTCTGAAATCACAAACACTGAACCCAAGTTCACACACTCACCCCTCCGCTCGCGCGCTGCCCTTTCAGAGATCTCCAGTCAAGTGTGTGTGTGTGAGAAGGGAGTCAGAGGGAAGTGGCATGTTGGGTAATCTGCTTTGCTGACAGCACCTTATGGACCTGCCCCGTCCTGACATCAGCTGTCTTCCTGTTCTCTCTCTCTCTCTCTCTCTCTCTCTCTCTCTCTGTGACTCTCTCTCTCTCTTTCTCAATTTCAGTTTAATAAGCTTTATTCTCGCTCTCTCTCTCTGCTCTCTTCTCTCTCTCTGCTCTCTCTCTCTCTCTCTCTCTCTGTGTGTGTGTCTCTCTCTGCTGTCTCTTTCTCTCTCTCTCTCTCTCTCTGCTGTCTCTTTCTCTCTCTCTCTCTCTCTCTCTGGCTCTCTGCTCTCTCTCTCTCTCTCTCTTTTTCTCAGTTTCAGTTTAATAAGCTTTATTCTCTCTCTCTCTCTCCGCTCTCTTCTCTCTCTCCGCTCTGTCTCTCTCTCTGCTGTCTCTCTCTCTCTCTCTCGCTCGCTCCGTTTCAGTTTACTAAGCTTTATTCTCGCTCTCTCTCTGCTCTCTCTCTGCTCTCGTCTCTCTCTCACTCTCTCTCTCTCTCTCTGTGTGTCTCTCTCTCTCTCTGCTGTCTCTCTCTCTCTCTCTCTCTCTCTCTCTCTCTTTTTCTCAGTTTCAGTTTAATAAGCTTTATTCTCACTCTCTCTCTGCTCTCGTCTCTCTCTCTGCTCTCTTCTCTCTCTCTCTGCTCTGTCTCTCTCTCTCTCTCTCTCTCTCTCTCTGTGTGTGTCTCTCTCTCTCTGCTGTCTCTCTCTCTCTTTTTCTCACTTACTCTCTCACTCTCTCTGCTCTCTTCTTTCTCTCTGCTCTCTTCCTCTCTCTCTGCTCTGTCTCTCTCTCTGTGTGTCTGTGTGTGTCTCTCTCTCTCTCTCTTTTTCTCAGTTCCAGTTTAATAAGCTTTATTCTCGCTCTCTTTCTGCTCTCTCTCTCCGCTCTCTTCTCTCTCTCTGCTCTGTCTCTCTCTCTGTCTCTCTTTCTGCTGTCTCACTTACTCTCTCTCTCTGCTCTCTCTCTCTCTCTGCTTTCTCTCTCTCTGCTCTCTTCTCTCTCTCTCTGCTCTGTCTCTCTCTCTGCTCTGTCTCTCTCTCTGTGTGTCTCTCTCTCTCTGCTGTCTCTCTTTCTCTCTCTGTCTCTCTCTCTCTCTCTTTTTCTCACTCACTCTCTCTCTCTTTCTCTCTGTTTCAGTTTAATAAGCTTTATTCTCGCTCTCTCTCTCTGCTCTCTTCTCTCTCTCTCTGCTCTGTCTCTCTCTCTCTCTCTGTGTGTCTCTCTCTGCTGTCTCTCTCTCTCTCTCTGCTCTGTGTTGTATTCAGAATGAGTTTTGGGTTAGTTGGAAATAATCTGGAGTTTTCAGGTTATGTGTCCTCTCAGTATGTGTGTGTGTGTGTGTGTGGACTTCTAAAACTAATACACTCATGTATTTTGTTGAGTGTATCTTTTATATTCCTATTTAGTAGTTAATCTATTCATTCATTCATTTTCTGAAGCGCTAATCCCAATCAGGGTCTCGGGGAGGCTGCCGCCCATCTCAGCCGACGCTGGGCGAGGGCAGAGTACACCCTGGACAGCTCGCCAGGCCATCGCAGGGCAGAAACACGCTGACGGCTATGCAGCCTCCTCTTTACGGAAATCAGCAATGGTTCTTTTTCATGCCTCTCACCACAGACAGTTGATAACCCAGTTAGCAGCACTAAGGGGGGGGGCAGCAGTGACAACCCGTTGATAGTGGGGCACCGCCAGGCCACCACTGCCCCTCCAAGTTAATCTATTTAATAGAAACCCATCTATTTATCGAGCTGAATCAGGTCTGAGCATGTACGGTACCTTTTTAATACTACAACTGGAGGTCAATGGGGCAGTATCCCCTAAGGTGCTTATTTCTACTCAGGTACTTAAAGGTGCACATGGTAACCTTGAGCTCTAGTAATAAGCCCTAAGGGGTACATTAGTGTACATTGTACTTTGGAGGACAGAAATGGACTCTTACTGCGGTATTATTAATGAAATCTTGACCGCTCTGGATATTTTGTGTGTTAGTGTGCCAGCCGTTGCTGGAAGTGGCAGGAATGCGCTGGTGACAGACAGGAGATTAGTAATCAGCTTAGCTTTACCGTCTTATCACATACACCGTGTGAGTTTTCTGTTCCTCCTGTATCGTAGCAAAGGGCGGCGCAGTGGTGTAGTGGTTAGCACGTCCACCTCACAGCAAGAAGGTCATGGGTTCGAGTCCCGGGCTTGGCGAGGGAGTGTTTGTGTGGAGTTTGCATGTTCTTCCAGTGCCTGTGTGAATTTCTTCCTGGTACTCCAGTTTCCTCCCACAGTCCAAAGACATGCACTAATGGGCTAATGGGATATTTTAATACTAATGGGCTAATGGGATATTTTCAGTTGCCCCTGGGTGTGAATGTGAGTGTGAACGGTTGTGTGTATTGCCCTGTGATGGACTGGCGAGTTGTTCAGGGTGCCTTCAATCAAAGACAGATGGCTCCTGCCTCCTAGCAACCCTAATAGGATTAAACTGTTGGGCAATGAATGAATGTACCATAGCAATGTCCACTCTAACACATCCACAGTATGGATTTTGTTCATCCGGACTGTAGTTATGTTTAATGATAGCTCCTGTAATCACCTCCACCAGAAGGTTATGTTTTCACCTGTGCAGGTTTTAGTTTGTTTGTTTGTGCGCAATACAAATACAAAAAGTTATGCACGGATTTGGATGTTTTTTATTCTTGAGTTGGGTGTGGTACAGCTAACAAACTATTACATTTTGGAGATGATCCGTGCACGGAAACATGTTTTTAAAAAATCCCCAAAGTAAGCAGATTGTTTTACATTACGCAACTTGTTCATCAGACGCCCACGAGGGGGAGACATTTCATTATAACTGCCACTTTATTACAACCTGCCTACTTTCAGGTTTTTTAATTCACTTTCACTAAAATCCATCTCTGCCTGCTGGAGGTACACAGTAAAATTTCCAAAGTAAAATGAACTCTTTCAGCGCATATCTGAGTCCACTGGGCTAAAAAAATATAAGGTTCCCACTGTGAAACAGACATCATGTGCAAAGTGTGTATAAGGAAGTCTCACACACACACACACACACACACACACATTGAGGGGTGTGCCAACTTTTGCACGAGTCTAAGCAAATTGTGACCATTGTGTAGCTTTAACAGTAATAGGGTCAATAATGGTTCAGATTTGTACTATTAACTGACCGCACACACACACACACACACACACACACACACACACAGTCTCGTTTCCATGACATGTGGGGACAATACATAGACTTGCATTCATTTCCTGGAGAAATTTCCCTAAACGCTAGAAATTTCCCTAACACTAAACATAACCACTACTTGCCTTACTATAACCTTACCCCAACCTTACCCTAATCTTAAAACATCTTCATCTTGTAATGATTCACGTCATGGGGACTTGTGGTTTGTCCCCATAAGGAAGCCAAGTCCCCATAATGTGACTGTGTAAACAGATTTATGTCCCCACAATGTGATGAATAGCTAGACCACACACAGACACACACACACACACACACACACAGCAAGCCGAAAAGAGTATTAGCACTGTCATGTGTTTTCATTAGCATTACTGTGCTAAACACCACTTGCATCAAAATTCACACTTACATGCATGTCATGCACAAGCAGCACCCATCACATACACACACATCTCACACATGTATATATAAACATGATCTCTCTCTCTCTCTCTCTCTCCTGTATCCCTAAAAAATAAAAGAGAAACAGAATATGCAGAATATCCTTGTGTATGTGTGTGTGTGTGTGTGTGTGCTTCAGTGATTCTCCCATTCCTGAGATGAAAGATAAGAACTGATTTGGTGGATGGCTGTGGAGCGGATTCTTACACCAGGCAGGTGATTTCTTTGTCTGCATGGAATCGTCTTTCTCCTGCAAACACAGACTGTGTACTTCCTGCCCCGAGTTCATGGCGAGCCGGAGGATGTGTAAAGTAAACTGTCTTCTGTGGATGCAAAATAACCTGGAAGGGCAGGAAGTGAGGTCATATTATTGACTTGCTCAAAAATACATGCAGTGGATTTCCTCCATGTAGTAGCTTCATAAAGTGTGTGTGTGTGTGTGTGTGTGTGTGTGTGTGTTTGGGGGACTAACCAAAGCTCTCATATACCTGTATTTAATAAACCTTGAGTAAATTATTAGGTTACCAGTCAATGTTTGCAGTCTGAGTATTGGATTACATTTTTTCTTTCCCTATAATGAGCTCCTGCCCCAGCTGGAAAAGAGCTGCTCAGTTCTGCTTCTTTCCCTAAACACAGCTCAATAGGCCATCAAGCCCAATTAACAATCCTAATTAGGGTCGCGGTGAGGCTGGTGCCCATCTCAGGCGACTCTAGGCGAAGGTGTAGGAAACCCTGAACAGCTCGCCAGGCCATCGCAGGGCCAACATACACACAACCGTTCACACAGCCAATTACCCTACTGTGCATGTTTTTGGACTGTGACAGGAAACCCACGCAAGCACGGGGAGAACATGCAAACTCCATCCAGAAACACCCATGCCGAGCCTGGAAATCGAACCCAGAACCTTCGTGCTGTTAGGCAGATGTGCCTACCGTGCCACTGCGCCACCGTGCCGCCAGTATGTCATTTACATTTTTAAAAAATTTATTTAAATCTATTTTTGCATCTTTAATTATTACACATTGTAGGGTACTCATTCATTCATTCATTTTCTGAACCTCTTAATCCTAATTAGGGTCGCGGGGAGGCTGGCGCCCATCTCAGCCGACTTTGGACAGCTCGCCAGGCCAATGCAGGGCAGAAACACGCT
This sequence comes from Neosilurus mollespiculum, assembly GCA_030014195.1. Taxonomy (NCBI): domain Eukaryota; kingdom Metazoa; phylum Chordata; class Actinopteri; order Siluriformes; family Plotosidae; genus Neosilurus; species Neosilurus mollespiculum. The sequence continues at coordinate 4,433 of JAQMYF010040631.1, read as the reverse complement.
GACGGCTATGCAGCCTACTCTTGATGAAAATCAGCAATGGTTCTTTTACATTTCTCTCACCACAGACAGGGAGAAACATGGCCTGCATTTGATAACCAAGTTAGCTGCACTCGGGGGGAACAGCAATGACATCCCGTTGATAGTGGGGCATGAACCTCCGACCTCGGGATTAGTAATCCAGCACCCTACCACCGGGCCACCACTGATTTTAGGGTATTCTAAATGTTTATTTATTATGACAGCAAAACATTGACAGTAATAATAACAATGATAATAATAATTACACATATGCAATTGGTGGGATGACTCACCTGCACTTGGCAGCACTTGGCTCACTGCTCGGTTTGCTGGACCCGCAGTAGGCACATCTGCCTGGTGGCTGAAACGCTTAAGCAGTGCACACGGAATGTCAAAACCAAGCTGATGTGTCATGCGTCAAGAGAGGCTGGCGGCGGCTCCGGCTCTTGGGCAAAGTGAACTCTGTAACACAGTAATGAGCTGCTTTGTGCTGGGTGCTTTTTTTCTTTAAAGAGGCAAATAAACTCAGTGCTGCACAACTCAATTGAGTCAAACCAGTTGACCAAAATCTTCATGTTTTTGGATTGTGGGAGGAAACCAGAATACCCAGATGAAACCCAAAAGGCATGGGGTGAACATTTAAACTTCACAAGGAAAGACCTCAGTCAGCTGCAAAGTTTGAACCCACACCTGCTTGCTGTGAAGCAACAGTGCTAACCGCTATGCCAGCGTTCCGCCATTGCAGACATACAGAAAAAAATAAATAAATACCGAAATGTAAAAAAGCATGGTACATATTTCGTATGGTAGTTCGTGTTTTTTTGTTTTGTTTTTTCCCTCCACAAAATTCCACTTCACTGAGCACACGTGTTGCCAGATTGAGCATTTGACCACCCATTTATCCTTGTAAATGGAAGACAATAGAAGAAAAATACCATATAGAGAACAGGTGTCAAACTCAAGGCCCACGGGCCAAATCGGGTCCGCCAACTCATTTTACGTGGCCTGCTAGAGCTTTTAAAGTATATGATTATCATAGATTCTTTGCGTCGATCATTACCATGAAATGTAATTCATCATCCTTCCACTAGGTGGCAGCAACCTATTTCAAACAGACAGCTAGTCATTCATGATTCAAGAAAGATTGCAAGCTGGCCAAGTGTCAGAAAAAGAAAGTGAAAATAGGAAAAGAGAACAAATACCTAAACTAATCATTTTCCCATGTAGACTTAATTTCATGCCCTTTTTGAAATTGATGTTCAGTGATTATTCGGCCCTTGGTGACCTAGACATTTTGTGATGTGTCCCCCAGTGAAAATGAGTTTGATGTCCCTGACACAGAGGGTCATTTAAATACGCATATGCTTGAAATAAAATAAAAAAGTACCCTGTAGTTCACCGCTGTGACCAGCAGAGGGCGCACGCCTCTCTCAGGTGATGCAGTACTGTATATTGCCGGTTATTCATCCCTGGTCCTGGGGAACCGCATGCCCTGGATATGTTGGTGTTTTACAGGAAAACAACAACATGTATTGAACAGGAAGTTCTCCAGAACCACGGATGTGAATCTGGGCTTTAGGAAGCAAACCAAACACCAGATGAAATGTTCTAGTTTGATGTGTGGTTTGGTCGGACAGGTGTTGTGTGTGTGTGTGTGTGTGTGTGTGTGAGAGAGAGAGAGAGAGAGAGCATGGAGCTCATTAAGAGTGTGCCAGGATTATTGTTAAAGCAAAGAAACAAGTATTACAAAATAAGAATAAAAATAAATAAATAAATCAAACTCCAGTCGAATGTAGAGACGGCATGGTTCATTAGAGAACGAGGAAATGTGTCTCACAGTTTCAAAATGATGCAATTAGGAAGGAGATTATTGGCATAGCACTAGTTTACGCACAGCTAGAGCAATCAGATACATGTTTATCTCATTATAATACGATGATGTAATACCGTATCATGCAGACGCTTTTATTTCACATTTGCAAAATGTCTAGTTCAAGGCAAACAAAATACTGTATGCTAATTTATTGTATTTGTTTTGTTTTAAATCTTGTTTATAACCTTATACGCTACAATTCATGGTTCACTTTCCAAGCCGCTTAATCGTTATTAGGGTCGCGGTGAGGCTGGCGTCTGTCTCATAAGGCGGGATGCACCCTGAGCAGTTCACCAGACCATTGCAGGGCCAACACACTCACTCTCACACCTAGGGGTGATTTGGAACAGCCAGTTAGCCTACTGTGCATGTTTTTGACCGTGGGAGGAAACCGAAGTACCCGCAGGAAACCCACACAAGCATGGGGAGAACATGCAAACTCCACACAGAAAGGCCATTGCAGAGCCCAGGAATCAAACCTGGGATCTTCTTGCTGTGAGGTGAAAATGCTATCCACTGCTCCACCGTGCCGCTCTAGACTGTAATTCATGGCTCATTTTTCAGAATGATGTCTGATTGAATCTTAAATTACAATTACTTGACAGAAACCTCCTCCCTGAACACAGGACGTTTATTCTTATTAAATTCTTTATTGGTTCCTCACAGCGGTATTTACCATCATGTTAATGACAGGGTGGCGTAGTGATTAGCATGTCCGCCTCACAGCAAGTAGGTCATTGGGTCAAGTCCTGGGCTCGTCGAGGGTGTTTCTGAGTGGGGTTTACATGTTCTCCCCGTGCTTTTGTGGGTTTCCTCCGGGTTTCCTGGTTTCCTCAGACATGCAGATTAGACTAATTGGATATGCTCAGTTCCCCCAAGGTGTCAACATTAGTGTGAATGGTTGTGTTTGCCCTGCGATCTTCTGGCGAGCTGTTCAGGGTGCACCCTGCCTTTGCCCGTAGTTGGCTTCCCGCGACCCTAATAAAGAATAAAGCGGTTCGCAAAACGAAATTAGGTAATATGGTCTCGATGTCTTGAAAAGCATGACTGGCAAGCTTTAAGAGATGACTGGCATGATGGAGATGATGATGATGATGATGATGATCTTGGCATGGACAGCTTTGGAAGCTGATCTATTTGGGTACAGTGTGGAGATAAGGAGGTGAGAGAACTGGACTAATGAAAGCACCAAAGTGCCGTTGCATCACTCGCTCTCTCTCCCTTTTTTTCCTCCAATTTTCTCCCTAATTTCATCATGTCCAATTACCAGGCAGGGAAAAGGGTATCATGTGTTCCTCTTAGGCACGTCAAGTCAGCTGACCACATCTTTTTGAGCTGCTTGCTCAGCCAGCAGCACCAGGGGCAGGATAACACACTCAGAGGAAAGTGTTGTCCATCCACCTCCGGGTGCTTGAGCTTACAGACGCCCATGATGTACGAGAGTACGCCACTTGTGAGTACGGGCCAATTTCGCTCTCTTGAGCACTCGGCCATAGTGACCTCACTGTGACATTATTGGGATTTGGGCTCTCAATCTCTGGATGATAGCATGAACTGTTTTACCACTCATGGTGTTCTATCAGGAGGTGGTCAAACTGCATTGTGGGTAAAATACTGAAAACAGAAAAATATTTGATCACAAAATAAAGTTTGATGCCATCAAAGATCACATGGCCAGTAGTCACTTGCACACAACACTGTTCTTAAACACAACTGTGTGTGTGTGTGTGTGTGTGTGTGTGTGTGTGTAAACAAACCATTTGCTTTTGCTTCTGTTGCAGAGCTGAACATGTCAATGGTTATGTCATCTAGCATCTTCCCGAACTGCGCGCGCACGGGTGGGGTTTATAGAGATAGATAGGGAGAGAAGGGGTGTGTTGGGGGAGGTGGGGGGTAGGTTTTAAGGTACACCGGTGCACGCGCGTATAGCAGCCCCGTGCGCCAACCGGAAGCGCCTATAGGCGACACATGGCAGGAGGAAGAACGACGGTTCTTCGAAGGATAAGCGACCTCCTATTCTCCATGAAACCATCACGTATAAAGAAGATCTGATTTTGTTTAAGTGCTCAGAAGGGGAGAAACATCTAATACCGGATCATAAATAAATAAATCGTTAATTCATGAGATAAATAAGAGGAAGAGATTCGGGAGACACACAGCGGGCTTCGCCATGGTGAGTGCTGGCTAAAGAGACCAACCGAGAAGCAGCTGGAAAACCTTAGAGAAACGACATGATGTGATGTGTAAGGCGAGGACGAGGTGGTTGAGGCTGGTGTTGTCCTGATATTAGGGTTGATTTAATAATGACGAGAGGAGATCGAGTACAAAACAATCAGTCGATTAGTGATGGAGGGCTGATGGGCTGAAACACACTGCATGTATCAGGGTGTGAGAAGGGTTTGCATTCTGAACTCGTGATGCTTTTGATTTATTCCTGGAATCCACCCAAGGTGTGTTTACAAGTCTATCATCATCATCATCATCATCATCATTATTATTATTATTATTATTATTATTATTATTATTATTATTATTATTATTA
>JAQMYF010040630.1:0-10505 GCA_030014195.1 Neosilurus mollespiculum | reverse complement strand
GAGGCTGCTCTGACAATGCAGGAAGGGGGAATGATGGGGTCTGGTTCCTCGGAACTAGAGGGGGGGAATAGAGGCGAAAGAGAGCGTCAGGTTTGGTATTCCGAGTACCTGGGCAGTAGGAGAGAGAGTAATTGAAGTGGCTGAGGAACAGGGACCAACGAGCTTGGCAGGGATTTAGGCATTTGGCCGACTGTAGATAAGCCAGATTCTTGCGGTCCATCCAAATGATGAATGGGACCTCGGAACCCACCAGCCAGTGCCTCCACTCTTGAAGGGCCCAAATGATGACCAGCAACTCTGTTTCCCACGTCATAGTTCCTCTTAGCTGGGAATAAACGGTGGGAGAAGAAGGTGCATGGGTGGACTTTGTTGGTCTCTGGGTTGCGTTGGGAAAGGACAGCCCTGGCCCCCGTATCAGAAGCATTCCTCCAGTCTAGGTGGAGGTTATGTCTCTGGAGCCAGGGATAGCCGAGGACTAGTGGGGAGGCAGGCGAATAGATAACGAATAGCTGAATGGTCTCTCAGTGATTCCTGGAGATGATGAGGGTGACAGGAGCTGTTTGGTGGGTAACCAGGGAAATAAGGTGACCATTCAGAGCATAAACCTTCTTAGGAGAGGCAAGAGGCTCGAGAGGTAATTGTAGTTCTCTACTCACTCCTTCGTGGATGAAGTTATCGTCGGACCCCGAGTCGATCAGCACGTGAATGGGGGCCGTGTTGTGATCCCAGAGGAGCCTAGCAGGAAAAGACATGCGAGGGGGAGAGCTTGGGAGGGAAGAGGTTTGGCTCATCATTGTGCTCTCCACAATAAATACACAGTACCACAGTAAATACACAATCTGTTCGTTGCTCTTCTCTGTCACTCCTGGGGATCAAGTCAAGCTCTGCCTAGCTGCATGGGCTCCTCCAATGCTGCAGGGGGGGCTAAAGAGGTCGTGGAGTCAGGACCGGGAAAAGGGGCTTGCACCCCCCTGGCAAGGGACCGACCAGTGGGGAGAGCCAACTTATCAGGCCAAGTCCCTCGCTCACGGTCTCTCTCCCTCAGACAGTTGGCTAGCTTGATCGCTAGGGAGATGAGTTCTTCAAGAGAGGAGGGCTCCTCCCGGGAGGCTAATTCATCCTTCATTCGTTCTGGAAGCCCCTTCATGAAGATCCCCATCAACATGGATTCATCCCACCTGCACACGTTGGCCTAGATTTGGAACTCAATTGAATACGAGGCCACAGACTGGGATCCCTGAGTGAGTGCCAGTAACTGCCTGGTAGCCTCCTGACCCTTAACCAGATTATTGAACACCTTCCTTAACTCCCGGGAAAACAAATCAAAAGAGAAAAGCACTGGGGAAGCATTGTAGGTTCGGGGGGGTTACTCACAGATGGCTTAGGACTGGAGGGGTTGGGCTGGTGAGTTGCCTGGTGAGTTTGGGAGGCAATGAGGGCAACCTGTTGGTGCAGGTTCTGAAGGGACTCCATAATACCATGTAACATCTTGTCGTGCCGTTCAATGAGAATCCCCTGAGTGGACAAGGTCGCCTTAACCGGATCTGGATCTGCTGGGTCCATGTCAGGCCAGAGTATTCTGTTACGTTTTGAAACCAGACGTGAGGTTAAACACAAAAGCACACCCGGAGGTGAGATGAAAATTTAAAGGCTTTTATTGAGTATGAGAGGGGAAGCAGAGGGAACCAGGGACCCAGGAGGTGAGAGAGGAATCCGTGTAAATGGGGTGGAAGCACTGGACGAGCAATCCCGGAAGAGAGAGTGTCTGCGTAACAGAGATGGGGCGGAAGTGCTGGGGCTCGAGGAGGCACTGGAAGAAAGCGAAAAACAACAGTCATTAAGAACTGGACTGAGAAAACACAAACTCGATTAACACAAGACGTTCTATAGCGAACTGGCCGAGATACTGCGTAAGCTGCAAGAATACTCTGGCGCTGGAGAAGCCTCCCCACAGTGCTTAAATGCCAGTGGTGATCGCCGGGAATCCGGAACAGGTGTGCAGGTGTGGGTGGAGCTCCAAGCCACCAGAAGCCGCCCTATCTCTGTGAAAAAACAAAAAGAGACTTCCCACACGAAAACATAAGCAAACCTTACACACTAGTAAACGCAATCATCACACGCAGTGGGACCAGAGCCAGCCCAGAACACACCCACATAGTGAGATCAAAACCTGATTGGACACATGCATAATTTACATGTTTGTCTATTCATGTCAGTTCTCAAAATCAGTTCCATGCAGAGAGTGACTGCAATTTAGTCTTGTTAGTCTTTCAAAAATAGTACTGGTAAGGAGTATTCATGGGTTCCCTTATAAGGTTTTTCAGAGGAGTGTTGATATCAATTTTGGAAGAGGATGCATGGAAGTTGCATGAAATTTTAAAGATCAGAGCGGAACAGTGGAGCAAAAGAAAGTTGGGGAAAGGAGGGTGTCTCTAGAGAGACTTACAGTAAATAGTTCATGCCAGGCCAGCTCACCACCAAAATGTTCAACTCCCGACAGCACCTATGAAACATGCATGCCAAGACACAGAACAGAGAGACACTCCATATCAACACATGACACCATCTTGAAACAGAGTGCTAGCCCAGTTCAGACAAAAGGGATGAGTAACACAGCTTCCTAACATTCTGACATGGTGCCTTTCTGTTTAAACTGCCTTAAGCAATACCATCAACACACTCTCTTTCTTGTCTCAGGCAAATAGAAAGTTTGCCAATACTTTGTTTCCATTAATACTGTGTTCTGGTACTGGCATTTCCATAACACATTCATCATTTACCTTGCTTAGTCTTTGTGTCTGTATGTTTTTGTCATAGATAGTAATAAATCTGTTCAGGTTTCAAGTTTATTTGTCATATACAGGTAACAATGGAACACCATTACCTGCAATGAAATTCTTGGACTCAGAGCCTCTTCAATATTGCACATAAGAAACAAATATTACACATAAAATTAACATTTAGATAAAATGTAGAGTAAGAATGAAAACTGTATAAATAAAAGGGAAAAAAAGTGGAAAAAATATATATGAAAATATAGATATGAAAATCCAGAATACTTAAAAGAAATACTGAAGTGGCAGTAGTGCAGAGGTAATGGTCTAAATGCTCATGTACTGTCTATCTGACAGCAGGAGTGTGAAGAGTGGCTGGGATCACAGAGAATCCGCTTGGCCTTCCTCCAACAGCGCTGTGTGTAGAGGTCCTAGATAGCTGGCAGTTCACTCCTGGTGAAGCGTTGTGTTGTTCTGACCACCCTCTGTAGAGCTTTGCAGTCCAGAGCATTACAGCTGCCATACCAGGTAGTGTTGCAGCCAGACAGATTACTCTCAATGGTGCATTGATAAAAGTTGGTGAGTATTCTGATGTCCATGCCAAACCTCCTCAGGTGCTGAAGAAAGAAGAGCCGTTGTCTTGCCGTTGTCTTGCTTTTGTAATCACAACCATGTGATGTGACCAGCTCAGATCCTCAGTGATATTGATCCCCAGGAACCTGAAGCAGCTGACTCTCTCCACCTCTCGATGTGTATCCACCCTGCAGTCTCCTGTAGTCCACGATGACCTCCTTGGTCTTGCTGACATTGAGCAGCAGGTTGTTGTCCCGGCACCATGATCTCAGGGCTCTCACCGCTGCTCTGTAAGCAGACTCGGCTCCATCTGAAATGCAGCTGATGATGGCAAGTTTTGATGACAGTGTTGGAGCTGTGTTGGCCACCCAGTCGTGGGTGAATGGGGTATACAGCAGGGGTGTGTGTGTTAAGTTGCCTGAGTTTGTCTGTTCCTTACAAAAACAGAGGTCACTGAACTATGTCCACCTAATCTAAACAATTTAAACATTAAATTTTCCCTTTGTAGAAAAACAATTTTTAACTGCACAGTAAAAAGCAGTCTTGACAGTACTGTTACTATACTCCTGATTGAACTATTTTGGTAGATGCAGTAGATTCTATCCAGCTGAAGTCATAATCCTATGAATATAATATCCTGTCTTTGAGCTAATCATTTAGTCACAATAAACTCATACACTGATTGGATGTTAAAACATCAACTCTGTGATGAATTAAATTCCCCTTTAATAAAATAAATAAAGTCCTGTGTATTATTTAGAGTTGAATGCAGCACTGTGGTTAGGTTATTGGTTAGCAAACATCAAAAGAGGACCCTATATATTATTGGTGATTTCAAATATATTATTTCAGTCACTTCTATATACAGTGGTGCTTGAAAGTTTGTGAACCCTTAAGAATTTTATATATTTCTGCATAAATATGACCTAAAACATCATCAGATTTTCACACAAGTCTTAAAAGTAGATATTGCGAACCCAGTTAAATAAATGAGCCGAAAATATTTTACTTGGTCATTTATTTATCGAGAAAAATGTTCCAATATTACATATATGTGAGTGGCAAAAGATTAAACCTCAATCTTACCAGGTTACCAGGTATTTTGAAGGTGAAATTAGGGTCAGGTGTTTTCAATCAGTGGGATGACAATCAGATGTGAGTGGGCACCCTGTTTGATTTAAAGAACACAAATCTATCAAAGTGTCCACACTTGAAGTGTATCACAAAGAAGATTTCTGAGGACCTCAGAAAAAGGGTTTTTGATGTCCATCAGGATGGGAAAGGTTAAAAAAAACATCTCTAAAGTGTTTGGACTCCATCAATTAACAATAAGACAGACTGTGTACAAATGGAGAAAATTTAAGACCATTGTTACTCTCCCAGGAGTGGTCGACCAACTAAGATCCCTCCAAGGCCAAGGCATTTAATAGTCGGCGAGTTCACAAAGGACTCTATGGTAACTTCTAAGCAACTAAAGGCCTCTTTCGCATTGGCTAATGTTAATGTTCATGGGTCCACCATCAGGAGAACACTAGGGTTGCAAGGGAAAAATTCCAGCATAAGAACCTTCTTAATATCCCACCTGTGAAATATGGTGATGGTAGTTTTAGGGTTTGGGCCTCATTTGCTGCATCTGGGCCATGACAGCTTGCCATCATTAATTGAATAGTGAAGTCATTATACCAAAGAATGTTTAAAGAAGAATAACGGTTGGTTTTGGCCAAGTCCTGACTTTAATCCAATTGAGATGTTGTGGAAGGACCTGAAGCAAGCAGTTCATGAGAGGAAATCCACCATCATCCCACAGTTGAAGCTGTTCTGTACGAAGGAATGGGCGAACATTCCTCCAAGCCGATGTCCAGGACTGATCAACAGTCACTGGAAACATTTAATTGCAGTTATTGCAGCAAAAAGGGGTCACACCAGACACTGAAATCGAAGGTTCACATACTTTGCCACCCACATATATGTAATATTGGATAATATTCTTCAATAAATAAATGACCAAGTAAAATATTTTTGTCTCATTTACTTAACTGGGTTCTTTTTAATCTACTTTTAGGACTTTTGTAACAATCTGATGATGTTTTAGGTCATATTTATGCAGACATATATAAAGTTCTTAACAAAAATTCATGCACCACTGTATGTATGAGGGATAGAATGGATTTGGAGGAGAGAATACTATATAATATTTTCATATTATTCATATTATCTGATATATAATATATTATTCCTGCAAGGGAAATTATTGCCTCTGCATTTAACCCATCCAAAGTGAGCACACACACTCGAAGCCCTACTGGCTACACATTGGGGCACCCAGAGAGCAGTTGGGGGTTAGGTGACTCGCTTAAGGGTCCTTCAGCCATGAAGGTGGAGGAAGTTCCCTTGAGGAAGGAACCTAACCCCCACTGCTCTCCAGGCACATTAAGAGATTTTCCAAAACAATTATAAAAATCCCTTTATTAAGGGATTTCCTAAATTGCAGTGGTAGAAAGATAAACATATTATTTATTGTATCTTAAATATCAATGGTGGAGAAAATAGACATATTATTAATATTATTATCATAATTATTATTATTATTATTATTATTAATGATGATGATAATATTAATAATAATAATAATAATAATAATAATACAGCAATAAATAAATTCATACAAATGGTTAATTTACAATCTAAATACGCTTTCAGAACCGAACGGCATCAAGGCATGCCCTTGCACTGCTGTCAGAGGAAGCATCTTTGACATCGAGCACTCCTTGGTTATTTTTTCCCCCAAAACAGCTCCCAAGTTTTTCTCTGTCACTGTCAAAAAGCTTTTCAACAGTTACATGATTTCTTTTTTACAGTTTAAAGTAGTCTGTGGTGAACTTTCCACTGGTTTTCGCTATGCCTATGGTCCATAGTCACTGTTGAAAAAAAAAAAAAAATTGGATGGATCTTGAGAGTTTGCCTTGAGCAGTTCACCAGTATTATAAAATTTCCACGACTTCATGGCTTAGACTATTTTATGCGCTGTTGGCCAAAATTCTCCAGAATTGCTGAATGCTTTTAAAAAGAAAAAAAGTAAGATCTAAAAAGTGTTTCTCAGAGAGTTACTTTTTACAGATGACATTGCACTCCAGTCTCCTTAACATTTAAGAAATAACCAACTGTTTTGTTGTTGCTGCCATCACCAAAAAGGATTTAATGCTTAAGTCTTTACTGCTGGACAACAGCAAACAGCAAACAGAGCTTCAAGTCATTGGTTCTAAATTATTATTTCAAATTCACATAGAGAGTGCCAGAGCTCACAGTAGACCACCACACCGCATGGTGTGGGCCTATTAGTGTTGAAGCTATCATCACTTAATCACAGCTGAGAAGAGAATGAGAGTCCCTCTTGAATGAGAGTGAAAGGGTGGTTAACAACGTTGGCTGATGATATCCTCAAGCTTAAAGATTTTTATTGATTTTCATTTCACCTATATAAATAAAATACATACATAAACAAATAATATCAAGAGACACATAAAAATAGATAAAGTTGATGTAGACATATGGGAAGAACAAGCACAGTCTAGAACAATCTATCACGGTGTGTTTCATTAATACAGAAATGCAGTTGGAGAAAGGCATTTCCAAGATGCAATGGAGTATGCCACTCCTGGGCTGGACTCGCTACACGTATGATCCTCCAACTGATCCACCAGTCCTCCCACTCAGACATCATCAAATCTGATAAATGGCCAGACAGAAAGATCTGCTGTATGAGGGTCTTTAAATGTGATAGAATTTTATATAATTTTAAAATGAGTTCAAACTTTAAATTTGCATTGCACCTGGAGCTACTTTTAATTGAAAATATGGGATGACAGGTGATTTTTGACCAGGTTTTCTGAAATGAAATGATTCCTGAGATGTCAAACATGAAAACATAGTGAGCATCAATCTGTAAATGACTCAGTGATGGATAACAATTTGCTTTGTAACTATGTGCAACCCGCATTAATTGCAGAGATTGATTTTTTTTACAACTTCTTCCCATGCCTCCCTCTTTGTGACAGGCTCAAGGACTTAACTGAAATTAGTTTGTTCCCACTTTCATTAAACAAGATGACGAGCGATTTTAGAAAGGTCAACAGTTAAGTAAGTCTCTGTAATGATTCACTATTAGTTAGTCCCATGCTCATTATTAATGGTTGTTGCAAAGGAGTAATTTAAACCACATTTATTTGGAAATTATATGTCCAAGTCTGTTGACTCAAATAAAATGCTGTCAAGCTGGATTTACTATAGCTTGCCTGTTTCTCTCTCTTTTTTAAATACATATAAAGAAAATCCTGAGATTTGTTTCTAAACACATTGTCTATGTTGAAAAACAGTTGTTGAAAACTGAATTGTGGTGTTATACTGTTTTGGGGATTTTATTTATTAGGTCACATTAGGGGAAATTAAATAACACAATCATTACTTCACCTGTATTATTACATCCAGCCAAAAATTTATAACGCTCACAGTGCACTTAAATGTGTTTTATTGTAATTTAGGAGACAAATTAATTTGTCTAAGACATAAGATAAAATAAATGTAAACAGGATGCAAATTAAGGACCCACAACCATCATACATTTATTACACTGCAACACTACCAAAAACAAACACAAATACTAACATTGGGAAAATGAACATTGGATTGTGCGAATGACGTTACCCAAAATGCACAATATTCACTTAGCTGTAATTTTTGAGAACAAGGTGGTCCTGTGGTGACCATACAGTGAACACCAACCCTCTATGACAAAGATTTCCTGTAAAACATGAGCACCTTTAATCTCAGCAAACATCTTGAAGCTTACTTCAGAACATGTAGAATGTGGACACAGACCAAGCTGATGATATCTGTGGTTAATTGTCCAAGGATGGACCCTGGAGGTAAATTATTACTATAAAATAAACTATTAAAGTGCAGGAAAATAAAAACAAACAAGGTATTTATCTATTAAATTAAAAAGAAATAAATAGGAGGAAGAATAATATGACAGAATGTGTAAGTAAAAGGGGAAAGGCCTGTCTGGGATGATTTATTTTTTCTTTCTTTCTTTCTTTTTTACTTTATTTCACCATTTCTTCATTTTATTTTATTCAGTAAACTTAAATACAGAAATGGTGAAATACAGTGTTGTATATGTGTTTTGCACCAAGAAAAATCTTACAAACAAAAACAAATAAATTATATTTATAAACTGTTAGATAGATAAAATAAGTGAGGCAGGTTTCGAACTCAAGTCTGAGGGTTAAATATATGCATTCCTACACATCTCCTAACCACCTGAGCTAATATTGTGGTGGGTAAAAGTTGCGCATACTCTATACTTGTATTCTCTCTACCAAAAGCACGGTTATTACTTTGTCATGACTTATCTTGGCTGTTCGTGTTATATCCTTGTCCCAGTCTGTACTAACAGTGATTAGCATGAAAACCAGTTAAACTCGAAAAAAAAAAAATTTATATGGACTCGGTTTCAGTTCTTTAAGCCGACATCTACATTCTGATGAATATATCTGATGGTCAGCATCTAGGTCTGAGACTATCTGCAACTAAGTCTCCAACTATCTATGACTATCTGTGATCGACAACAATGGTCTCATACTGTCAGCAATATACTCGCGAGTAGTTGGCAACAGTCATCAATTGGTATATTACCATGTGACATCATTCAACATTTGGAAACAGGTTTCAAAAAACCAGGACAATTGTCCACAACAGGTGGATTCCTTGCTGACAGTCAGCGATATGGTCGACGATATTGGTCGCAAACCCCTCGCTTTCTCTCGACCTAAAACTTGATCATTGTTGGCCGTTATCACCCAAATGAGATCGAGCCTTAAGTGAAAGGCTTCAGTGAGCTGAATAACTATTACAGAAAAAAACTATTTTTGCCGTATGTCTTGATCCATTCTCCATTTGTACTGTGAAGCTTTGTGGCTTTTGATTCAATCCAAGCAGAATGCATACACTTCAGAATTCATTCTACTTTCCTGATCAGTAGCCACATCATCAATAAACACCAGTGAGCCAGTTCCACTGGCAGCCATACGTGCCCATGTCCACCATGTTTGACAGATGATGTAGTATGCTCTGGTCACAAATCCTCCCTTCCATTATTCATACTCTTCTCATCAATCTAGTACAAGTTAAAATTGGTTTCAAATAATCTTGTTGCAGAACTGGGCAGGCTGTGTTCCCAGTCGTCGGCATCCCAGATAAACCTACTATATTTACATTGTTGAAGGTGTCTCTTGATTGTACACTTTGATAATCATAGGCCTACCTTGTTGAGAGTGTTCTAGATTTTACTAGATGTTGTGAATAGGATTATCCTTACCAGGGAAATAATTATGATTATCGACTTTAGCTGTCCTCCATCATCTTCCAGGTTTTTTGGTGCTACTAAGCTAATTTAGTTAGTTAAACTTTTAACTTAAAATTTAGTTAAAGTCCATTGGTGGCACTTTTAAGTTAAAGTCCATTGGTGGCATTTAAAAAAAAAAAAAAAAAAATTGAGCCTCTGAAAATGGGTGATCTCTGTATAAAAATGACTAATTCCTAGAAGGTTCATGTAATATATTTGTTAAAACCCTTTACTTACAACTGAACGTCTATACTTCAATGTCATCTTGACTGCTAAAATTTAAATCCATTGTGGCTGTGTAGAGAAACAAATTTGCATAAGCTGTGACAATGCCCCAGCATATTAATTACTATTTGCCTATTAGATGTAATCCAGCAAGAATAGTACCATAAAAATGAGATCCACCATAAGTAGGTTATCTTTATCTTTAATAAATGTACTGTGACATAAAAATAGTTAACATATTAAAACATATGCAAGATATGTTCATATGGGTACTGTTTAGGCAAACACAGATGAATGAAACACTGGTTTGTCTTGGCAAAAACTCAGTTTGTAACACCTATCTCTTCAAATGAAACTCCTTCCTTAGCTCTTATCGTGTGTGTGTGTGTGTGTGTGTGTGTGTGTGTGTGTGTGTGAATGTAAAAGTGCAGTTCATGAGCTTCCCTGTCAATTTGGTTAATCATCTGTTCTTGAAAACATTACAACATTTAGAACATCCATAAAAACTGGGTTAAGAATAATTATATATA